>VDFB02264433.1:0-32650 GCA_007258455.2 Sequoia sempervirens | reverse complement strand
AATTTCCCACAACAAAAGCATATGATTTTATGAAAGAGGTAAAACATCTAAGTGTCAAAATAGTTTAGAAAAGCCTAAAAAATTTCATTCTCGAACGAGTTATGATCCAATTACTATGTGGATCTCATACTTACATTGAATTGATTATTATTAATATTAGTATTTAGGTAACTTTTTTATTCCTATTATGGCTCTAATCACAAATGAGAAGGCTAAATGACTCTTAAAATATTGTATGATCATCTTCAAGTCTAGCAAGGGTAAGGCATTTTTTAATTATCCTTCTTGCCCTTACAACAATATGGTTGTTGTAAAGAGGAAATTTTTTAATATTCTAGAAAAAAATTGAAAGATTTATAATTGAATCTAATCATAGGTCAATTGAAATATGAGCCCACATGGTGGCTTATGACCTAGCTAAAGAGAATTGTGAACAATGACATTAATAAGTTCACACTAGAGCCTCAACTATAAGAAGAAGCTAAAAATAGCCCAAAGAAGAGGTATAAATATATGTTTATACATGAGATATTACAACCCCTATTCCTACTCCTTCACAATCATATCAAAATTTCTAGAAGAAATTTGTTGCATATCACCTATAATTAAAAAATACATTCTTTGAAGAAGCTAGGTTGGAGTGAATATAGAATAAGTAATTGGTTAAAATATGGGCAAGAAGTTGGACACATGGTAGACAAACCAAGTCTCTTTTCCTTGGGTAATAAATGGGATGAAATAAATGAGAAGGATCATTTCAATCCTACCTCTTCCTTCACTCCAAAAAATCCTCAAATTCAAGTAATTGAAATAACAATAATATCATTTGGTGATGAAAAAGGTGTAAAAATCAAAACCTCCAAGTTTCCAAACCAAGTAGCTAATTACATAGGTAGATTTGGTGCTGGAAAAATTCACAACCTATGCATCTAGTCAACCATATATTTCATTTAAAAATATCCTGACCCCACTCCAATTAGTATTTCAAAGAAAACAAAAGAAACAATTAACTCAAGTTCTTGTTGAAGAGGAATCTACCTAAAATGTCCTACTACAAAGAATGAGAGGTTCCATCTCCATAAAATTAACTATCAAATGCATTTTAACCAACCAAGAAATAATAAAATCACCTAAGGCAACTAAGGGAAAAACTAATAACTCCTTTGAATCTTAGTAGGTGCCCATCACAAGTTAGAGCTTATTTTAGAATACCACAAGTGGTGGTGAGGACCTAGAATAGGAGAAGGAAAAAAATTGAGAGAAGTGATGATCAACCTATGAAAATGGGATATAAAAAGTAGAAAACGGAATAGCAAAGCATACAAGAGCCATTAGAGGTTTGTATAGAGAAGGTACAATAGGTTACACTATAAAATATCTATATTCCCTCTCCTCCTAGCTTTATCCCTTTTAAATTATTCCTTGAATTCCATGTTGAATTAGCACATAAATAAATGATAAATCATTGGTGAATCATTTTTGGAAATATTGAAGTTGTTTAGCATCAACTAATAAATTTGTTTAGCATCAATAAATAAATATTCAAGACAAACCATGAAGGACAGTAATGAGCAATGCTAGGGCTAACCAATTAATAAGTATACACGTGAATAAGTGAAGCACAAGTACTAAAATACATGTAAGCCTTGAAGTATGCACATGAATATGTGGTATATTCCTTAATACAAAGTATATGCATGAATACAAGGTATACGCATGAAAACACGTAAGTCACAAAGTATACATTGGAATACACGTAAGTCACAAAGTATACATGTAAGTTGTAAAGTATACACTTAATATACGTAACTCATATCTATTGAACCATGGATTTATAATGAAAATATGGACACCACCGATAAAAAATATTTGTATTAACCAAATAACCATGTAGGCATACATCAGTATATGTTGATATAAGTATAAAATATATACAAAATAGCCATACAGGCTGAAAAGAATGCCATATAGGCATACAATGTCAAATATATGCAATACAAAATATTACAAAAATTCCATATAAGCATGCAACAAAGGGCCCTAAAATCAAAAGTCATTGCCCTTTAAGCTCTTAAAACAAACTTTTTCCCTTTCCTTGTCAGTTGAATGGCGATAAGTCTGTCACTTGTTTACTCAGAGGTCGAGGAGTGCTCTTGGTGCTCCTCCTAGGATTTAGTTCGTAATCAAGGCTTATCTGTTACAATAACAAGTAAAGACATTAATATATAGAAATTACATTATAAAAAATGATATATTTAACAAAATAATCACTTATTTCCAGTAGATGATCACTCTCCTCGAGGGAAATATTTGCATGCCCATGTTGTGGCATGTTGAAGCCCTGTAGAAACCATCCAAAGATAAATTAAACTACGAATCAATAATCATTTGATTTTTCACTAACTAACAGCTATAACAACGAATGTAAATTGAAATTTAGTAATCTGCCTCATACCCCCATGAGAGGCATCAAGGATTCTATAGTAGAAGAAACACCAAGCTCCATTTCCCTATGAACATCGAAGGTGTTTCCACTTGCAACATCTAAAAAATAAAACAACAAATTATTCAATCACGAAAACTACAATAGTGATGCATGTCATGGCTTATAATGTATGAGATAATGAATAATTTTTTTAGTACTTATTGAACTATATATTTCTTACTATCATGATTACTATTTTCCCTATCCATAGCTTCTTCAAAAGCACCTGTTTTAGGTTTTTATCCATAGTAGCAAGGCAGTGAACCATTTGATAAAATGCTTTGGTAAACATGTATGAAAAAATGTGGTAGCATAGAGAAGGCAATGAACTATTTCAAAAAATGCCTCAAAGAAATGTGGTCTCATGGTGATGGAATGACATGACACACAAATGTGTCATGTCATTCCATCACCATGAGACCTGTGTGTCATGTCATTCCATCACCATGAGACCACATTTCTTTCAGGCATTTTTTGAAACAATCCATTGCCTTCTCTATGGTATTATGCTAGGATGGGGTGGATGGTATAGTGTGGTCTTGGTTATGAGATGGAGGGAAATCATGACATGAACAGGAAGGGGTTAGGATATGAACAAGTGGAATAAGAGGTGGAAGCTTCCATGGATTGGTAAATTAAGGATGAGGATGAGGACCTTGAAAAGGATTTGGAGAGGAATTTTGGCTAAAGGCTTGGTATCTATTCTTAAGGCAGTGAGTAGTTTGAAAAAATTCCTCAAAGAAATGTGGTCTCATGGTGATGGAATGAAAATGCCTCAAAGAAATGTGGTCTCATGGTGATGGAATGCCATTCCATCACCATGAGACCACATTTCTTTGAGGCATTTTTTCAAACTACTCACTGCCTTGTCTATGTTATTGCTTACTATTATGCTTTGATATATTTTTTCCAAGCATCCATAGTTTGTTGGAAAGTACCCCGCTGAGATTTTGCCGGTAGTAGTAAGGATGCGGTAACTGTTTGATAAATGGGTGGTGGATAGAAAGGCGCAGCGAATTGTCGAAATTTCAATAAATTATTAGGTCCGCGGTGATGGACATCAAACGCTGAATTTACTTTGAGGTATCACGGTGATCTAATTTATTGAGGAATTTTTTCAAGAAATCACCGCTTTTGGCGATGTATGGCATTTATTTTTTCTTCAGATTTTTTCCTTAATCCAGTATATGCGCAAAGAATTATTTGAAAAAAGGCCGAAACAAAAGGGTATTCCTATGGAATGCCACGATAAGAAAATGCACCAAGGCGTTTCGTCTCTAGTTATTATCTATGCTATGTGAAGTAATTGCATCACTACTTCTTTATGTTGACTCTCTAAAAACTATATATATTTAGAAATTAAAATTTTGTCATCTTATCAACATCTAGTTATTAGTTAAAGCAAAGGGAAGAAGAATTTCGAGTTTGAAAGATGGAATGCCCAAATCGTACAGGAATATAAACTACACAAATCGGCCATATAATTCATTAGTTAAATCTTTATTATTATTTAGATGTACGGCTTTATCATCGTAAGTAGAGGTGGTTCCCATGAAAAACTCAAATATTAGGCCTATTCAACATCTAAAATTGGATACGAAATACCATCTTGGTTAAGGTAACAACATATTCTGCCACGGTGATTTAGAATACATGAAGTGCCATACCTCAGCTGGTAGATGCAAGCTGGAGAACGAAGCGGAGTGGCCTGCGGTATCCATTGATTTGCACGACCTTTCAAAATCGATGCAGAACGAGAACGAATTAGGCGTAATCTTATTTCTAAAATGAAATTTAATAAATTAAATCTTAAATTTGAACAGGGCTAAGATACTGTTATCAAGGTCGAAAAGCTCATCTTGTATCATTTACGGCAAGCATCGCAGAAATAGATGTATCTTGCACACTAGCCTCCTGACTATTTGTGGGATCATATGTACAGGTCAACCCGCAAACCTAATAAGAATGGGGTGGAATCCTACCCCTCAAGCTCTCCCCTATATGGCATTGTACTACAGGACTGACATGTTAGATGATACTCTGGGTCAGAGAGCTGATAGATTGTAGAGTGCCCACCTCAACACTCCCCTTCATGACAAAAGGGATAACAACATGCTCATACATTGGCCTAGCGAGTGCTCGTCTCCTTTGCCACTGAGGATCTTGACATGCACCTAGTCTATCCTGTGTTGACCCTCCACCTCTCCCCTGAAAGTCCCTCATATCAAAACAATTGGGGATTTTGTTGAGGATGAACTCACAGTAGAGTTTCCTCAAGAAATATTGGGGGACCTCATTATTGTTGCATGGTGGATGGTCAAGAACCAACCACCACTTATCCTAAAATCTCGTTCTAGTCCCCTTTGGTGGCTGCACCACTGAGGGAATTTTGAGATGGAGGCCAAGTAGTTTGATCGAAGCGCGGGCGGTGAATATATAAATCATATTTCGTAATTTTTCATCTTTTACTTCTTTATATGATAATTTCATTCACATAAAAATTCAAATAATTCTACTCCTTTATCCGTGCAACCATTTAATTGTTTGCTAATTGCATATACATGTGTTAACATGGCTCGAAGTGAATTTGCAAGTGTGCTTCTTTCCAAAGTTGAACTTACAAGATCGTTCAACCTTGCAATTAACTCAATCTATTTTTTGTTGTTTTCTATTTGCCCCATTAAATTTTGTTGAGTACTAGGAGGATATTGATGAATTGCTGGAGGAGTTTGTTGTTGTGGTTGTTGAGGATTTTTTTCATGTGCTTGTTCATGAGAAGGAGAAGGGTTTTGAGGAGGATTTTGAGGTTGATTATCATCTCCTACATATTAAAGAAATGAACATAAAAAACAACCTAAATTTACCTATTTAACAACAAAGTCACAAAAAAAAGCAAACAATGCTTACTTATTTGACCTCCCTATTGATGTGGCGGCATCCTGACGATGAAATTACAACAATTTGATGAATAAATTACAAGTTTTGATGCTTCCAAAATGCGAGCGTGTAATAGCAGGGTTTGTTGGTTGTGGGCAAGAAAATATGACAGTCAAAATGAAATGAAATGGATTTGCTTTTTTGTGTTTTAATAAGCTATACCGTGCTTGTGTTATAACACGAGTGCTTGATGTGAACGAGCCTTAGGCTCGGTCACACCAATCCATATGTGCTTCCATTATAACACGAGCACATTATAGGCTCAATGTGATCGAGCCTTAAGCTCAGTCACACTAATCCATATGCGCTCGCATTATAGCCTTTCAATTTTAAAAAAAAAATGTATCCACAATTTGGCCCCCCAACTTTTTGCACCCACCCATTTATCATATATTAAATTGGAAATCCCTTTGTGTAATTGTGGAAAGCATTAGTCGTCTGTACAAACAATCTATGCAATTGATGGAGCACAATCAATTCTTGGTAGGTCTTAGTTTGAATGTGTTGAAGTAGTTTATCTCTTTGTATGTTGAGATTCGTCATCTTTCCTTGTCATCATTGCATATCAAAATCCCATTTGTAATCCATAATCAACTATGAAATCTCAATCGGTATTCGTATGTCTACCATTAGGATTTATATTATTCAATTTCTTTTAGTTTTGTCTTTTCTCCTTTATGTACTTTTAGGTTAAAATTATACAAAAACTACAAATACCCCCATCATACAAGGGAACTTCCCCTCTCAAACACAAAGGAAAGTTGTTAATCCAATAACAAATTCTCCAACTATTGGAATGATTGTCATTGCTCTTTAGGAAAATAGGATCATTTTTGGAGAAACAATTGGGTCATCCCATAATAATGGGTCCCAAACTTGGGACATCTTGAATTTTTCCTGAAATCACATATTAGAAAGAAAAAAATCATTTAAGCCTTGAGGTGTTCCATCTAAAGGGTTTTAATTAAAGAGAGTTAACTAAGACCCCCTTAGATCAAATCCCCTTGGATAGAACCCATATAGTCTTAAATCATACCCACAATGGAGTTTGTTTTGTACCTATCCAAATGTTGACAAAAACCACTTTTTATTAATTTAGAGATTATGTCTAGTAAGTATGTAGCCCTTATTATAAGCTTTTCAAAAAGTATAATTTTGAATATTTTAATTTTATTATTATATTTATGTTTTATTTCTTGTGAATGTAGGTTTTTCACCAAAAATCAAGGTATTTGTTTCACAAACGTAGAAAAATAGAAAAATAGAGAAACAAATTCTAAAAAATATTTGTGCACTCGGTATTGATGTCCTTATTTCAAAAAAGAAAAAGAAAAAAAATGAATTTTGATACATATGAAATAAGTTATGTGTTATGCATACACCTATGTCTAAATTATAAGTACTTTGACTTCAAAAATTAATTAAAAAAATATGTAACAAAAAATTATGAAAAAATATCCAAGACTAAAACCCCAAGTTGAACCATTGCACTAGATATTGATGTTATAAATCATTATGACATAAATGTCACTTTTTAAAAATGTTGCTTATTATAAAAAAATTATTAAAAGTTACATAAAAAATCATTATTTATTTCTAAATTTTTTAAATATATATTTAGAATCTAAACATAAATCCTCATAAATCACTAGTTCACATCATCTCCAAATTATTAATGGTTTAGTTGCTATAGATTTCATAAAGTGAAAATTTGATAAAAATATTGATTTCAATGTCCTACTTTGGCCAAAAATTGAGACACAATATTATGGGTTGAACCAATTGTAATGAAAAACTCGTTTACCAACACGACTATTTATAGAGACACCTCTTTGTATGACATCTCCTTTGTCCACTTTGGTTTCTTCTTTGCACTCATTTATAGGAGGGCCTTTGTGACTTCCTCTTATGGTTGTTCTTTTCAAGGAGGTGTTGTGGTGAGTCTTCTCTTCCTTGGTTTGCTACTCTCGCCTTGGGAAGGTTTTGTAGGGGGGTGTCAATATGAAGCCTTTCATACCTCCAAGTGGATGTACTCTATTCCTCTATTTCTTTTTTTGGTAGACCCCACTTCTCATGCAATTTATATTGGTTCTTCTCCAAATGTTCTTCTAAATTATTTTTAGCCAAATTATCCATATATTCTTGATAGGTTGTGAACTTCTCCACTTCTGGGTGCTTGGGAAGGCCGAGGAGTGTGGAGGCATAATTGTAGATCTTTGTATTTATTACCTCATACAGGAGCTAAGGTATACAAGATGTTCTAGGTTCAATCACTTTCATGAATGTGTAGTCCTTGTCAATTAGGAAAATAATGTCTTTGATGTACTTGCAAACCACCTCATAAGTGATGGGTTCCATAGCTTGTAACTTCTATTGCATGGATTTGAAAAAACCCCAATAGGTTATAGTGTAGGAGGTGACATCTTGGAAATGCTTTACATACTCCTTAATTTGGGTCGTAATTGGTCGGGTGGAGTCCCAATTCTTTCCTACAAAGAGCAGAAGTTGTTGGATGATGTAGAAAGTAAGGCAGATTAATAATGACCCATACCTAAATTAGTAGTGAGATTATTAAGTCCTTTACATGTTATCCAGGAGCTCTTGCTACAAGACCTCACATAATTCAATGTCTTTCCCCTCCATGACCATCTGATAGGCTACATGAAATGTGATGGTGGTAGCAGAGTCTTCTCAGGTTGTGTAGTATACTTTTTATGTGATGCCCATGGTAGCATACTTGACTACTAGATTTGTTATATTGGTGACATCAAGGCTTCGACCATCATATGTTTCTCTAGTTAATCATGTGACTTATGCATTCTTCATGGCCTTCTTTGGTAGAACTTCTTGTGCCTATATGCCTATCACAACTTTGATGGCATCCTTGGTGATTATGTGGGGCTAGTCCAAGTAGAGGTATTCATCATGAAATTGGATTAATATGATCCAAACCCAATCTTCCTACACCATGGAGTTTGGAAACTCTTTCCAAACATCCAGTCACTTCTCTGAGATGTTTTTGTACTATAGTAGATATTGTAGTGTGCCTCAAGACTTCCAACTTAGTATGATCAATTTTCATGAGGGGTGCATGGATATGCTTTCAAATATCTTCTATGTAGATGACATTCGAGGGTACCTTCAAGAATGCTCTAGCTGGGTTGGTCTCCATTTCTTTGTAGGGGAACCTTTATATTTTGGTCTAGGCTTCTAAGAGATATCAATGAGGGTGGGTGCGACCATTTTTAGAAATAAAAATATGCAGTTGACTGATAATTTGCTTGGGGTTTGATGTGGAGTAGTCTGAATGCATGAAGTTTTAGTAAGAGTAGAATGCACAATGAGTGAGAATGGTGAATTGAGTGATGTATTTATAATTTTCTTGTGAGGTGAGTGTAATAAATGGTATAGCCATTTTCTCATCTTCCCACATTTTTCTGCTCGTTATTTTTCTATGGCTCTCTTTTCCTAGCAAGTTATTTCCTATCTTTGGTGTATGAAAAGACTATAGTACATTGTGTTCTAACTTTATTTGAGCTAGGTTAGTTTGTTATATAATATTCTTCTCCGATCCCTTGTTTTATCCTTTTAAGTTTAGGTCAAGGAAATTGACATTCAAACTTAGCCCTACCTATTATTTGTAGATAATGAAACCTAACTATTAAAGTTATAATTGTCTTGCGATGATTGGTCCTTCTATGTTTGATTACTTTTTTGGTCCCATGTTTATACCTTAGATAGACTTATTGTTTACCACAGGTTATTGATTTCTAGTGTATTTAGTCCTTTGATTTTGTATGTTTAGATAAGTCCATATGATGTTGGATTAGTGTTTGTATGATAACTTTGTCTATTTTTAGTGTATTTTTTATGTTTGTGGTAGTTTACAGAGGTTTGATTGGTTTCTTTTGTACCATCAATGCTCTCTAAAACTCATATACCTTCCAATAAGTTAATTCTTGTTCTCCTAACATCCATGCATCTAGAACTTCTTCACTATCAATATTGTCATTATCATTGTCGAGTTCAATTTTTTCAGAGCTATTGGGGTCCTTCTGTGGTGGTAGTCTTGAGATAAAATAGAGATTTATGAGATCCTCTCCCTCTTTGTATTGTACAATTTCTTTTACATATGTTGTATCCTCCTAGTGAGATATGGACTATCTTATTTTCATCCACAAAAGATATATTTTCCTTTCTTGAGTCAACTATCCTATTAGAATTGACAAACCATCTCAATCCCAGCAATGCCCTAAAGGTGTTAAATGGTTCCTTCATCTCAACTACCTCAAAATCAACTATTTGTTTTAGTCCTTTGATGTTTAATTCCACATTTTCCCATGTCCCTAAAGTTTCCATTCTAGAGCCAGCTACCAGACTAATGTTCATTGGTGTTCTAATTTTAGCTTGGGTCTACCCAACCTCTCCCAAGTGGTTGCCATAATAATGTTTAGGTTCACACCTAGATCTACCATCACATGTTTTACCTATTGGACTCAAGGAACATTGAGAAGGGGGTGAATCAATGTTCAACAAATTAGACTTTCAATTCAGATCTTAAACCATTTTCAACACATAAATAGAAATAAAGATGCAAGCCCATGAACAAGATGATCAAAACACCATAACACCAATATTTTTACGTGGAACCCCTGTTAGGGGAAAAACCACAATGGAGATTAATCCACAATTTATACTTTGTTAAAAGTATGAATGAAAGGGAATGCACTTGCATTTGGCACACTGCCTAGAGCTCACTACTCGAAATAAGGAAGGCTCACTGCCTTACAAAAGAGTTTGTGATTACAACAAAAAGTTGAACTGAGAGGATAGCATTTCCAAATTCCTAGATTAAATTTCGGTGAATCACATAACACAGATTCTGAACCTTTTGTTTGATCCTCCAACTTGCTCTGCTCTACTTTGCCTTAATTCACAATAATCTTCTTTTGCTCAAAAAAAATTTACTCAACTGATCTTCTGATGTTCGTTCATACATCTTTTATGCTCTTTTTGCACATTCACACCTTCTCACCACTTCTTCCTCTATTCAAAAATGAATTACCGATATCATATATATATCTGCTAGCAAATATTTTAATCACTTAAGTCAACTTCAACAAAACATGAAATATTCTCCAACAGTCAACTCAAAATCACAAGTTATATTTAATGTGTGATGAGCCCAAAATTTTCTCATAGTTTGGATATTATGATGAACTTTTAATGCCTTTACTTTTGTTATTCGTGGTTGTTTAAACTCTTTTGAAACCTTTTATTGGGATATCCTGTAGCAAAATATTTTCATATTCCTGTAGCCTATTGTGTTGTCTTGACTACATTTATTACCCCGTTGACTCCCTAAATGACTAGTATATCGCATATAGTTTTTGAATGATGAAATAGATTTAAATATGTAAATAATGAATGGATATTGTGTATGTGCCATGCGCCTTTTCTTTTGCATATGTTACCTTGTGTTTCGCAGGTTGTTGAAGAAAGTATGATCGAGTCAAGCGCAGCCGATCTCAGCCTTGCAGTAAAGTCTATTTCCTGCACGACTTCGAGGAAGCTCTGGCAAAGACTCTTTGACCGAAACTGTTGGGAAGGATTTTTAATGATAGTCAATCTAGAAAGAGTGGAGCACTAGATTCTCTCTGGATCGGGTTGAATGGATAAATTCATTTATGAAGTTTGTTCCTTGATTCTGGGATACACTTTACTTCCACGTCTTTCTTTGATAGGGTTAATTAGTTAGTTGTTCTCCTTATTTTAAATAAGGTACTCCTCCTGCGCGAGTGAGGAGGGAGATGATAGTTAGAAGTAAGATAGAAGCATAGTGATAGAGAGATAGCAGATATCATGTAAGAGTCAGTATGATAATAATGAAAAGAAGAATTTGTATGGAGAACGAGGAGTTTGTTGTTAGTTTCCATATCAACAAAGCATTGTATACCATTGTTTTCATGAATAAAGTTTGATGAAGTTTGAGTTCAGCACTTGCGTAATCAGTAGATGCTTGCTAAGGGGGCCCACTTAGTAAGTATCTGTAGCTAGTTAGTTAGCTGTTCTTTTGTTGATGATCAGTTAGCTTTCATCTTTGAAGTTTCCATACAAACTCAGTCTTGTATTGCTCCTAAGCATCGGGAATCCATCCCTGTGCCTGTTCCTGCAGCATAAGGCCAGTTCATAGTTTGTGTTTCAATCGTAGCTATTATGGTTTCTATTTTAGTCAAATCATGGTTGAGTTAAAAGAACTTTGCATTACCTTCCTGTAAAGCGTAGATAGAATTCCTTCCAAGTATTTATTTTTGTTAAGTTGTGGTGAAACTAGTTCTTAGTGCATATATTATTGCTGCGCCATTCAAAGTATACGTTCCTAGTTTGACAAGTAAATAAACGTCATAAAGATAGTATTAATCACCTGCTGGAATGTCCAATTCAGGAAAGATTTATTGTGATTTTCATATCTTTGTAGCGCAACCATTTTGGCCATTTACCGGGGATGGTGTCAATCTAAGAACTTGCTATAGTCATTGTTAGCAGTAGTTTAGTCAGTTGTTTAAGTATTTTCAAGTTCTTTTTAAATACCATCTATTCTATTGCATGCATAGAAGAAGAAGAAGAGACGCACTGGGAAGGTTCCTCCCTGAAAACCTGTTTGTTGAACTACCATTTAACCCAGCTGACGAAGAACCTAAGGAAAATCCATTTGCTCTGATATTCCAACAAGCAAATATGGAAAATAATCCACCTAATCCACCTCCTGCTTTTGAGTTTCCCATTGTTCCCCAGTGAGATACTGACAATCTTAAAAATATTCCTTCTTCATTGCTTCCCAAGTTCTATGGCCTAGTTACGGAGGACCCAGAAAATTTTCTGTTTGAGTTTGATGTCCTCTATCACAGTTATGACTACACTTCAGATGCTCACAAGATGAAGTTGTTTCCTTCCACCTTGAAGGAGGGAGCTCTCAGATGGTTCATGAGTTTGAGAAGAGGTGTTGTTGATAGTTGGGCAGCCATGCAAACAAAATTTCTTGAGAAATTTAAGGAATATTGTAAGAGTGCTAGTAAAGGTGATGACATATTCAAAATTCAGCAGAAGGAGGATGAAAGTATGGAAGATTATATCTCAACATTCTTGTTTTCCCTGAAAAGGAACTCAAACCATACTCTCAATGAAGACTCTCAGAAACTACTCTTTCTAAGGGGAATCAGTGATGCCTGTATAGACGCCCTGGACCTGATGGGAGGAGGTGATATAACCCAACTGCCTTGGGATGATATAAAGAAAATATTTCTTAACTACTCTCGAGCAATAGTTAAGAAAGGTCGAGGTCATCATGCTACAGTGGGGAAGACTTCTTTCGGTGGAGTTTCCCGGATGGAGATAACAAATTTGCTGTCTGATTTCAAGCAGGATATCATTAATAATATGGCTACACAACTAGACACTATGCAAGCTCGAAAGAAACATGAGGAAGCCGAGGTAGTTTTGGCCGAGTTCTGTCCATACTGTAGAGAGAAGAAACGTGACTGCAGATGCAAGATGGTGGCTAATTTGGAAGCTAAGTAATTACCTACTGACTTTAAGCCAGTAGAAGGTGATGGTGATCAAGTGTTCTTTGTTGCACAAAGGAGACCATGGGCTCAAAGACAAGGTATGCCTCAAGATCATTTGACTTTTGGTAATCCTTATTCTGGCTATAATAACTAATGGCAACCTACATATGGACCACCACCACCTTGGAATACATCTCAACCAAGTTGGCCTAATTATCAGACCCCGCAATGGCAATCTCCTCAAGGAGGTTGGCAATAGCCACAAGGACAATGGACCCCACCCCCAGGTAATTGGCAGCAGAATCCTCAATGGAGAGGTCCTCAGCAATGGCAAAACCAATCCCTTGGGTATTTGCAGCTTCCACAGCCACAACCACAGGCCCTCATGCCACCTCCTATAGCAACTGTCACAAATACTGGCCCTCCAAAACAAACGCCTATGCCTACCCAGCCGTTGCCAAATCTCAATAATAAGCAACAGCAGCAGCCACAACAGCCTATGTATCTTGTTGAATCCAACCAATATCAAGCTTATGCCTTAAACGTTAATGATATCCATTTGAGGTCTGGAACCACTCTACCTACTCCACAACCGCCTCTAATTACTCAATTACCCGATTCTCCCCTTGAAGAATCTACTGCACTTGCTGTTCCTACTGAGCATATGTCTATAACTGATATGGTTTCTAAGGAGCCTATTTTGCAAAGTCAAGACAAACCACCTTTTCCTTAGAGGTTGCAAAGTACTGCATTTAAATCCATGGAAGAACCCACTTTTAACATTTTGGATCAGCTCAAGAATGTACAAATTCAAATCTCTTTATTTCAGGCTATTAAAGATGTTCCCATTTTTGGAAAAGCTATTAAAGAGGCCTATTTGAAGAAGCCTGGATGAAAGAAAAAGGATCCCCAAGCAATTCATGTCGTAGGAATATTGGCTGATATAATGTTGGGAAATGTAGTCATTCCAAAGTATATTGACCCTGGAAGTCCTGTAGTGCAAATACATATAAATGGCCAAATTGTAAAAAATATTTTGATTGACTTAGGTGCTGCCATTAATGTCATGACAAAGCATACTATGGACTCCTTGAACATTATAAACATTAGGTCTACACCTACAGTTCTACAGCTTGCAGATAGCTCCACAGTTAAACCTGATGGAATGGTGGAAGATGTAATTGTCACTCTTGAATCTTGGGAGTATCCAACTGATTTCACAATATTATTAGTTAAGGCAACTTTAGGAGGGTATCCAGTTATCCTTGGTAGACCATGGTTATGCTAGCGATACTTTTATAGGATGTTGTTCTAGAGATATGACCATTTCTGATGGACAGTCCACAAAGAAATTGGCCTTGTATCCGCTTGCTAGACCTCAACCAGATTTGTCCCAACCTGTTTGGCTAGATGTAGGGGAAAAGCGAAGAATCAATTCATTAGTTCAATTAATGATGCTTCAAAATGATCCATTCTCACAATTTTAGAATGAAGATGCCTTGCTTTCTCAAATTCTACAGTTTAACTCTGATATGGGTAGTTCATCTGATCCAAATAATAGCCATCTACAATGTTTCCTACAGCAACTAAATTAGAGTTATTTGCCTAAACTTCACGCAATTTTTCATAACTTGCTTCCACAAGAAAGGTACAAACATCACACTGTAGATTCTATGGTAATCTCACTAGCGGATAAATTGTCTCCAGTCAACTGTTTGAATATCAATAGCAAGCTATCACAATCCCAACAGGTTGTCTTATTAAAAATGCTACAAGATTAGCATAAAGCTTTTGCATGGGAATATGGAGACATGCAAGGAATAGATCCTCGAATTTGTACTCACAGGATCTATATCAAAGAAGATTGTTTACCAGTTAGGCAGCCTCAAAGAAGAGTAAATCCAACACTTAGAGAAATAGTTAAAAATGAGCTTCAAAAGTTGCTTGATGTTGGTTTTATTTACCTAATATCTGATAGTTAGTGGGTTTATCCATTAGTTATTGTCCCTAAGAAAGGTGGAAAATGGAGAGTGTGTGTAGATTACAGAGAGTTGAACACTGCCACTAAAAAAGATCACTTTCCACTACCATTTGTAGACCAAGTACTAGACTCACTGTTTGGCAAAAAGATATTTTTCCTTTTTGGATGGTTACAGTGGGTACAATCAGATAAAAATTGCCCCTAAATATCAAGATAAGACCACTTTTACCTGTCCATGGGGAACATTTGCTTACTCAGTCTTGTCTTTTGGTCTATGCAATGCGCTAGCAACATTTCAGAGAGCAGTAATTATTATCTTTGCTGATATATCTCATGACTGTATGGAGATTTATATGGATGATTTCACTACCTATGGAGTCACATTTGAAGAAGCACTGGTGAATTTAGAAAAAGTATTGAAAAGGTGCAGAGAGAAAAATTTGTCTCTAAACAGTGAAAAGTGTTTTCTAATGATGGAAGAAGGTATTGTTCTAGGCCATCATATTTCCAAGAATGGAATTCAGGTTGACCCTGCTAAAATTGAAGTTATTCTAAATTTACAAAATCTTGCAAAACAAAAGGATGTCAGAAGCTTCCTTGGCCATGCAGGGTATTATAGAAGGTTTATAAAAGATTTCAGTAAAATTTTCAGTCCACTTTATGCCTTATTAACTAAGGATTCTCAATTCTAGTGGACAGAGGCTTGTGAAAAATCCTTCCTGCAATTAAAGGACTTGCTTACTAAAGCCCCTGTTCTTCAAGGTCCAAAATGGAATTTGTCTTTTCACATACATACTGATGCCTCTGATTTTGGTATAGGGGTAGTCTTAAGTCAAAAAGAAAATTCAATTGAGCATGCTATCTATTTTATCAGCAAGAACCTTCAAGGTCCTGAGCTAAACTATACTATTACAGAAAAGGAATTGCTCGCAGTAGTGTATGCTTTGAATAAGTTTAGGCATTATGTCACAGGTTATCAGATATTCGTCCACACTGACCATGCAGCAATCAGGTATCTGATGAACAAACCTGCCATCTCTGGTAGATTGGCAAGATGGCTCATGTTGTTACAAGAATTTGACATTACAATCATTGATAAACCAGGAAGAGCTAATGTTGTGGCTGACTTTTTATCAAGATTTCAAATAGCTACACCTACTGAACACGAGGTCATTGATGATAGGTTCCCAGATGAACACTTATTTTCCATTGCTGCACATACTCCATGGTATGCAGACATTGCCAATTATCTAGCAACAAGCAGAATACCAGCTCACTTTTCTCCAAAAGAAAAGAAATTGTTAATAGAAAAGAGTTTTAACTTTTTATGGATTGCAAATTGTCTGTTTTATACTGGACCTAATCAAGTGATGCGAAGATGTGTAATAGAAGATAAGACTTATGATATCTTGTATGCTTGCAATGATGAACCATGTGGGGAACATTTTGCAGTAAAGAGAATATCAATGAAGGTTCTTACAACAGGGTACTACTAGCCAACGTTACACAAGGATGCTGTGGCCTATACAAGGAAATGTGATAGATGCCAACGTATGGGAAGACCAACCAAGTCAGATGAAATACCATTATATCCACAGGTAATAGTCACCCATTTTTATAAGTGGGGAATGGATTTTGTGGGACCAATTGATCCACTATCAAATGGCAAGTCATACATTCTAGTTTACACGGATTATGTAACAAAATGGGTTGAGGTAAAAGCTATGACTCATACTCGAGATAACAAGGTTGAATTTCTGTATGAACAAATTTTCACTAGATTTTGAATTCCTAGAGAGCTTGTAACTGATCAGGGAGCTCAGTTCACATCCAATTTGATCACTACACTAATGAATGACTATAAAATCAAACATAGGAAGTCCGGCCCCTATCACCCTCAAGCCAATGGTCAGGCTGAGGTTACAAATAGGGAAATTGAGGCGATCCTAACAAAGACAATGCAGCTCCATAGAAAAGATTGGAGCAGTAGACTTCCTGAAGCAGTCTGGGCCTACAAAACTACATGGAAGACAACAACTGGGTTTACACCTTTTGAGCTACTTTATGGGAAAACAGCCATGTTTCCCATAGAATTTGAGCACAAAACTTTGAGGACAGCTCTTGAACTCAATATGGAAATATCTAAAGCATAGAAGAAACGTCTCCTGCAGCTAAATTCTTTGGACGAAATGAGAAAAGCTGCCCTGCAACATACAGAAGTGGTCCAATAGCAAAGGAAGAAATGGCATGATCAACACATCAAAACCAAGCAATTTTCTGCTGGTGATTGGGCTCTGTTATATGATTCCAGATATCAAGAAAACCAAAGTAAGCTCACAACACGCTGGCTTGGTCCCTATGAAGTTGAGAATGTGTTCGACAATGGAGCTGTACAGTTGGCGACAATTGATCTAGTCCGTTTCAAATTGCTAGTTAATGGCCACCGACTCTGGTTGTACCATAAACCAATCTCAAAAGAAGAATTCATGTAGCAGTTCATTCTGGATCCTGCCGCTACTCTTCCTGTAGCCAAAGGCTTTAGCCTTTCTCCTGCAGCTTCACCGTAATTTTGAAAAGCATGCTCATAATAAAGGTTTTCTTTTTAAGGAAACCCCTTTTTCTCCATTCTCACTTGTCGCCACATCTCACTTCTTTATCTTCCATCCATCCATCCCATCCATCCATTCCATCCATTCATCTCGTCTGCCCACGTCATCCATCCGCATCACCCTTAATTATGATATTATTCCCAACTGTCAACTCATGAAGACACTGTCATCTTTATTCACACGTACACGCAATTATCAAAGGTACGCCATATCTTTTGTTATCGCATATTTGATTTATTTTATTCTATTCATTTACTGCTATGCTTGTACCAGTCATTATTACCCAATCTCTGCCTATTCTTTAGTACATGTGAGGACACATGTCATACTCTAAGTAGGGGGCGGGGTAATCCACCTTTTAAAACCTGTATTTTCGCCGCTGCCACAACTGCACAGATAACCTTTCTTTATTATTTTTCTGGTACTTTCCAAATATGATCGCATGTCCTTTTCATTGCATGTTTTTCTTGTAAATTACAATCAAAACTACTTGTTCAAAAAGTTTATTTTTGGAAAAGAGAGAAATGTGACGGCACAAAAGAAAAAAAAAGAAAAAAAAACCAGAACAGAAAGGGAAACAGAGAGGAAATTTTTTGAATTTTCAGCAGGGAGTTGAGTTCAGCTAGGGGAAAATTGTGAACATGGGTGGTCAGCTGGTGCGACATGAACCTGTAGCTCATGAATTATTATTGCAAAATCCTCAAATAGTCCAGGCATTCAGCCTCTGTGGATGGTTAAACTACTTCTTGAGTTTAAATGCTTTTGATGAGGAGGCTGCTGGGGAATTTTTGAGAACCCTTTCTGAAGGGGAAGCTACTGTATGGGGTCTAACGGTTGTTGCAACTGAAGACAGAATTGCTGAAGTAATCGAGCTTCCAGCCGTTGGAGAAAAAATTTCTTCAGATGTTGTCTCTGCAAGGGTTGAATTTTCAATACCCATTGATGGACCTTTGGAAGTCTCCAAGCAGGGATGCAAGCGGGTATCGTTGCCTCCTCCTTATTCAGAATACGCTGCTTACATAATCAGGTATTTAACCTGTGAAGTTTGTTTCTCCTACCTGCATTCTTATCATTTCAAATTATTAAGTCATATGAGGCATGGGTTAGTTGTAAATGTTCTGAATTTCCTATTAAAATTTCTGGAACAAAGTGCCCACGAAACCCAACAAGGGAAAGATAATTCTATTGCTCACCATGGCCTTATCAAATTATTGATTGAACGCTCTTTGAGAGATGTCTCACCTCTTTCCTGGCAACAATTTGTTGCCCAAAAGAGCTTGCAAATTCCATAACCCCCTAGGGTACTTACCCCACGGCCTCAGAAAAAGAAAGAAGAAATTACGTCTACCAGTAGAAGAACAGGGCAAGGGTCATCTACTCCTATAGCATTTGGTCCTGTAGCTCCTCCACCGGAATCCTCTGCTCAGGTATAAACTAGGTCTGCCACTAGGAGAGAGAAGGGAAAAACAAAGGCAGGAAAGTCATCTGGGGCGGAACAAACCCCAGAGTCTGACCCTTGTTCTCGGAAAAGGCAATGCTCTTCTCCTGCAGTACCTTCCCCTGCAGTCGTCTCTCCTACAGCAACACATGTTGCTATCATCAGTTCACCATCATCCTCTGATAGGGCAGAACCTTCTAGGCAAACCAAAAAGAGGAAGGCTACCAGAACACCTCCTGCAGTCGCACCAGTGCCAAGAAGAGTTTCCACAAGGAAACAATGTAAGACCTCCCCTGCTTCACCTCAACCAGAGGTTATTGTAATTTCAGAAGAGTCCATAGAGTCTAAATTTGATGTTTCTCATAATGTGTCCAAGAATGCTGCACAGAGTTCATTCGTTCTTGAAGAGGAACAAGTTGAGACAAAGGAAATGGAGCATAATGAAAAAGGGTTACCAAGTCTTGATGACTTGGCTACCACTGCTATGCAGTTTTCGGAGGAAGCACAGTCTTCTCCACTACAGCAACAAGAATTCATCCTGCAACAAGAGTGGGAACAGACTGAACAATTGGATGTGGCTAATGAAGCTACATTTCCCTCTGCAACTTGTAAAGTCATTGTTGTTTATAAGAAAATGTTTTTGATTGAGTTTTTGGAATATGTCAAAGCTAACTGGGAACCAGTTACATTGCAAACCCTGACTTTCCGGCACCTAGCCCAAACTAACATGCAACAAAGTCTATGGGAGGTAGAAAGGAAAAAACTAAAAAGGAAATTGAAAGTCAGAAACAGGAAATTTTTGAGTTAAAAGTAAAAATGGATGAAATGTTAAAAGTAACTAGTCAGATTATGGAATGCAGACCACCACCCATAGTTTATGCTATGTGCCTTAAGGAACAATTCTTATGGTTCCAACTAATGAGAATTTCCATAAATCAAGATCCTATACTTCACACTGCTAAAGAATTATATGACGCATACCAGGCAGCCTCTAATTGGTTAAGAAATTCTTTGTGTGAATTTTATTTACATGGTTTTTTAATTCCATTTGAAACAGAATGGAATCCTCTTCTGTATATTGGTGATATCCATTTGAGATCATTTATGTCATGGGCAGCAAATGAAGCAAATTATGGTAGGCAATGGGAAACATATGAGGAAGCCGAAAGGAATGAGCCTGTTCCATTATGCTCTCAAAGTTCAAACCCCCATGCAATGTTGAAAACCTGGTTTACTCTGACATATGGCATTCATAATAATACAGCCAAAATCAAAATATTTGATCTCAGGAAACAGGTATATGATGAATTTCAGGAACAGCCATATTCATTTTGGAGACTGTCATACACGAGAAGTGAGAAAAGGTGGGAAAGATTAGCTGTTGGGCTAAGAAGGTCCGAACCTCACAGTCCCCTAAATTTCACAGCAGCTCTTAAACGATCAAGCAGATATATACAGTTGGGACTTCAAAAGAGATTTGAACTGTGGTTGCCATTGACATTCAGACCTCTTGTGCTAATGTGGCCCCTTTATCCTTACCAGGCTACAAATCTTAATGATGATTCAGAAGCTCTTAGGTATGAGAGGTGGCATACTTTCAGAGGATTTTATTACAGGTTTGGAACTCCATTTCAGAGTCATGCCGCAACCATTGATTTCAGAGAGACTACCAGGAAAGTTAATGCTGGAGGACCAGCATTAGGCTAAGTAGGGGGCAGATGATGAGCCCAAAATGTGCTCATAGTTTGGATATTATTATGAACTTTTAATGCCTTTACTTTTGTTATTCATGGTTGTTTAAACTCTTTTGAAACCTTTTATTGGGATATCCTGTAGCAAAATATTTTCATATTCCTGCAGCCTATTGTGTTGTCTTGACTACATTTATTACCCAGTTGACTCCCTAAATGACTGGTATATCGCATATAGTTTTTGAATGATGAAATAGATTTAAATATGTGATTAATGAATGGATATTGTGTATGTTCCATGCGCCTTTTCTTTCGCATCTGTTACCTTGTGTTTCGCAGGTTGTTAAAGAAAGTATGATCGAGTCAAGCGCAGCCGATCTCAGCCTTGCAATAAAGTCTATTTCCTGCACGACTTCGAGGAAGCTTTGGCAAAGACTCTTTGACCGAAACCATTGGGAAGGATTTTTAATGACAGTCAATCTGGAAAGAGTGGAGCACTAGATTCTCTCTGGATTGGGTTGAACGGATAAATTCATTTATGAAGTTTGTTCCTTGATTATGGGATACACTTTACTTCCACGTCTTTCTTTGATAGGGTTAGTTAGCTAGTTGTTTTCCTAATTTTAAATAAGGTACTCCTCCTGCGCGAGTGAGGAGGGAGATGATAGTTAGAAGTAAGATAGAAGCATAGTGATAGAGAGATAGCAGATATCATGTAAGAGTCAGTATGATAATAATGAAAAGAAGAATCTGTATGACAAGAGACAGAGTTTGTTGTTAGTTTCCATATCAACAAAGCAATGTATACCATTATGTTTTCATGAATAAATTTTGATGAAGTTCTGAGTTCAGCACTTGCATAATCAGTAGATGCTTGCTAAGGGGGCCCACTTAGTAAGTATCTGTAGCTAGTTAGTTAGCTGTTCTTTTCTGTTGATCATCAGTTAGCTTTCATCTTTGAAGTTTTCATACAAACTCAGTCTTATATTGCTCCTGCAGCATCGGAATCCATCCTGCGCTGTTCCTCAGCATAAGCCAGTTCATAGTTTGTGTTTCATCGTAATGTTATGGTTTCGTTTTAGTTAAATCATGGTTGAGTTAAAAGAACTTTGCATTACCTTTCTGTAGCGTAGATAGAATTCCTTCCAAGTATTTATTTCTGTTAAGTTGTGACCAAAACTAGTTCTTAGTGCATATATTGTGCTGCGCCATTCAAAGTATACGTTCCTGGTTTGACAAGTAAATGAACGTCCATAAAGAGATATTAGTCACCTGCTGGAATGTCCAATTCCCAAGAAAGGTTTTACTGTGATTTTCATATCCTTTTGTGGGCGCAACCAATGTGCACCCACAAAGATCGTCTAAGAAATAGCTGGGACCCAAAACAATATTCTCAAACTTAGAAACAATTAAACAACTACTCCTTATACATATGCGACACGCTACATTCATTGAGTTGACCATAATGAGCAAATAAACAGAAAATCATTCTACCGAATCTCCTAAGTCGTACACCGATTGCTACAATACCACAAAACTTACCAATAAGGTAACATACATGCTTAAAAAAAATTCCTCGAGATCCACAACACAAAATGATGATCTGGTGAAGCATACAGATCGATTAACTAACAAGATACCTTGTTCTTCACGTTTTATGTCAGTAACACATTGCCTTCTACATTTCTTGCCGATATAAGTAAATATTGATGTACGGACCAAGATAATGACTTCAGTTGCCATCAATGACAACACTAGAAGCTATAAACAATCTCCCCAAGCCATATGCCAACAATCTCCCCCTTTGGCATTGATGGCAACACTTAGTGAAAAATGACTAAGTGTCAGAACCAAAACTCAAAATTTCAAAACACAACAAAACACTGCTCCCCCTTAGAATGTCAAAACATTTTTCACTGCTCTCCTCCCCCTTTGACATCAATGACAAAAATTTAGTGCTTACTCTCCTTTTGCTAAAATTTACATTACATTCTCTCACCCTTTATTGATGCAAAAATTGATCAAAATTTGAGAAATTACAACTGCTGCACAAATCAAAAAATTATTTTATACTTATCCTTTATCTCCAGAAGAAATTTCTTCCAAGCATCTACTGCAATCCCAATAATTATTATCAAACTGTTGTTTTATGATGTTCGGTTGATGATCTGGATAAGGGATTCTGGAATTGTAATCACTTCTTCCAACTTCTCTCCTTTCTTCAGAATCTCAATTTGTTGCTCCATCCTGCATTCAGTTAGATCCTTCACTTTCCAGAAAGTGTCCATAAGAGTGTTTCTGTAAAAGTGAACTTTTGCATGCTCAGCCTGCAACTCATGAATCTTTTTCTTGACTACTCCATCCTGGTCCTGAAACATATTGTAATCCTGACCAATTTTGATCAACTAACTCTCAATTTGCTCCAACTTGTCCTTGTATTTACCAACCACATGAGGCCACCGAAGAAAATAATTGTAGACCTTATTTGCTGAGTCAATGCATTGCCTCAACACATTCATTTTCCTTTTTCAATTTGGTGAGATAGCCTAAACTGCTCCTTCATATGTAGAATTACTTCTTCCTCTTTCTTGTCCTAACGCACAGAGGCCATAGCCTCCCTGATACATTCAATCAATTCTTTTGGAAGTACATTCTGTAAACTTTCCAATTCAATGTTGTTGTGCACAAAGTATCTGCCTAGAGTGTTCTCAATGAATTCATGTTCATATGATGGTCCATTTAACCATATGTCAACAATATTTTGCATTCCATCTTCCTGAACAATCTGCAGTATATTTGTTTTAAATAAAGCACCTTCTTCATCACTTTCTTCTACTATCATCACATCCGGTTCAACTGATTTCGGTTCATCTCTTAGAGTGTAAACATCAAAATCTTCATATGGTATATCCACAATTACTTGCTCTTTTCCTTTTTCTTCAATTCTTGGAGATTTGTGTGTTGGAGGAATGTCATCTACAAAATCTAGAGCCCTTTTCTGCTTCTTCTCCACCTTACCAGAAGAGGACCCAACTTCAACTGCTTTTACCGAAAGAGAGATGCCAACTATTCCAAACTTTCCCAACAACTCTCTAAAGAAATTTTCATGAACTTGCTCACAATTTTCTAGAGTATTAAAATGTTTAAAAATTTGCTTGCAAACAGGTTCATTTTCC
Source organism: Sequoia sempervirens (assembly GCA_007258455.2). NCBI lineage: Eukaryota > Viridiplantae > Streptophyta > Pinopsida > Cupressales > Cupressaceae > Sequoia > Sequoia sempervirens. The sequence continues at coordinate 8,768 of VDFB02264433.1, read as the reverse complement.
TTCCATACCACATTATCATTCTAAGGCAAGCAATTCAGAAAATACATCATAATGCATATAACTAGGGTACCAAACTTGAAGGGGTAATCTACATCCTTCATCAATTGTACATTTTCCATCAATTGATCCTTCAGCAATCCACATAAATCAAAGTCTTCATCTTCCATTATCATTTTGTGAGAAATGTAAATTGTGCCTACCGAGGTTGATCCTTCCCTGTTTCTAAAGAAAATTTTATATGAAATTTTGTGTGCAATGTACCTCATTATTAGATCTTTGATTGTTGAAATTAACAGAGCTCTTTGATCTCCTTTTACTTTGGTTAGGGTTTCGACCACTTGATTTTGAATCGACTTCTTTTTTGGAACATCTCCAATATTGCATAATCTTGTTAGATTTCTGATCACCTCTTTTGAAATTTGATAGGGTTTTTCCAGATTAAGGATATCATCATCCAATCTGTTCAAGATAAACCTAACCACTTCCACGTTGATGAAATAAGGAAACTCATTCTAGATGTCTAAATTCTTATGTTTCGCACCTTCAAGCCACTCCAATTCATCGACTGGCAACAAATTTCTTACATCCCTAATCTTCCTACTACTATATTCATCTAAAGTCACTATTCCTTTGATTCGCTTCATTTTACTTTCCATATCGAACAAGGTTTTCTACTGAGCACAAAATTTCAAAATTCTGCAAGCAACTGAAATACCTGAAGAATTCCCCACCGAATTTGCTTTACTCCTTTGAGATTTCACTGCAAAGGCTCTCCTTTTGTTCTTCTTCAATGCAAGGTGACAAATGAGGGTTCCAAATACCCTTTTATGTCTTTGCACACCTAAAATTTTTAGCTGCATTAAATACTTTTCCCTAGGAGTTTCGGTAACTCTATTTTCTCATACAGCAAAAGAAAAAAAAAATTGCGGACCTTCTACTTCTCATGTTCCTGCATAAGTGATTGTTGATGTATTTTCAAACTTTTATCACAGCTATTGACAATTTTCTACATTTCGGTTCCAACTATCGCAGGGGGCCAAAGGATTTTCCTTGAAAAACTCCCCTAGGCCAATGGCCTGAGATCAATTTCTGGAGGAATTACTAGAGGCAGCTTCTGATATTGGCTTATCAGACTCGCTCTTCTTTACCCATGTTTTCTTCATCTGATCTCTCATCTCTTCCACAATCACTTTTCCTTTTCCTTTGTCATCCTTCTATGAAATTCTTCCTTGATATACTAGACCTCTTTTATCCATATTTTTGTTCCTGCAAAATCTTGTAATGTGACCAAATCTGTTGCAGCTATAACACACCAGATTTCTCTGTCTAGACCACTCATTCCATTGATTTCCTCTTGATTTTCATTGATTAGCAACATGCCCAAATCTTCCACAAGTATAGCATTTAACATTTCTTAAACTGACAAATATACTTCTGCATTCAATAGACTTGTGACCAAGCTTTTTGCAATTAAAACATTGACTAGGAAATGATGGGATGATTGAATTTATTTTACTTCTACACTGAGAAGCCATATGACCAAATTTATTACAAGAAAAGCAGTAACCATTAAACTTATGAGCATTAGGTTGTCTTACTAGATACCTTCTGCCTTTGTTCATCTAATTTCTTTGTCTAGAATCCTTATGTTCAGATTCAAAGCTTTCTTCCTTCTCATATCCAAGACCTCGCTTATCATTTGCATCCTTCTGTCCTTTAGTCAATTCATCAAGCTTAGAAGAATTTATCCTAAACTTCTCCTTGTACTCATTTGCAGTATTGAGTTCATCGTTGAGAATAATTATTTGTCTTTCAAGTTCTTGTTCATTGTTTCTGGATTGTTGCAATTCAATCTCCCGCTGAATGAATCCATTATTTACTCTACTGTATTCTTTAGATTTTTCTTTTAAGGATTGGTCCATATTCTCCTCATTCTTCTTCCTTTCTTCAATCTCCTTAGTTAGATTTATTGCCATAGATTCCATCTCAAGCTTCAGAGTAGCATTATTTCTAGCAAGTTTTTCACATTCTTTAGTTATCTCTTTTAGGGTCTAATTCAGGTGAACATCTACCGAGCTTTTATCTTCTTTCTTCTTCAGCTGATCACAAAGTTCCTTCCTCTTTTTTCTTGACTCATTGATATTATCCTTCAATTATTGTATGAATTTCTCAGCATCCACAAGATTTGATTTTAATTCCATGACTTCTGCTTTAGATTGATCAAGATCATCAAGTGCCACCATAAGCTGCTGTTGAAGACCACCAAAGTCCATTGTATTCCAAGATCCACCTCAAGCTATTAAACTTCTATAGAGGAATTGTGCTTTGATACCAATTGTTGGACTCAAGGAACACAAAGAGGGGGGCTAAAACTTTCAATTCAGATCTTAAACCATTTTAGCACATAAACAGAAATAAAGATGCAAGCACATGAACAAGATGATCAAAACACCATAACACCAATATTTTTATGTGGAAACCCTGTTAGGGGAAAAACCACGGTGGAGATTAATTCACAATTTATACTCTATTAAAAGTATGAATGGAAGGGAATGCACTTACATTCAAGCACACTGCCTAGAGCTCACTACTCGAAATAAGGAAGGCTCACTGCCTTACAAAAGAGTTTGTGATTACAACAAAAATTTGAACTGAGAGGATAGCATCTCCAAATGCTTGGATTCAGTTATGGTGAAGCAAATTAAATAAATTTTGAACCTTTTGTCTGATCCTACAACTCGCTCTGCTCTGCTCTACCTTAATTCACAATAATCTTCTTTTGCTCAAGCAAAATTTACTCAACTGATCTTGTGATGTTCACTCATACATCTATTTTTCTCTTTTCGCACATTCACACCTTCTCACCACTTCATCCTCTATTAAAAAATGAATTACCAATCTCATATATATATTCACTAGCAAATATTTTAATCACTTAAGTTAGCTTCAACAAAACATGAAATATTCTCCAACAGTCGACTCAAAATCACAAGTTATATTTAATGTGCACCCACAAAGGTCGGCTAAGACATAGCTAGGACCCAAAACAATATTCTCAAACTTAGAAACAATTAAACAACTAATCCTTATACATCTGTGACATGCTACATTCATTGAGTCGGCCACAATGAGCAAATAAACAAAAAATCATTCTACCGAATATCCTAACTCATACACCAATTGCTACAATACCACAAAACTTACCAATAAGGTAAAATACATGCTTAAAAAAATTTCCTCGAGATCCACAACACAAAATGATGATTTGGTGAAGCATATAGATCAAATAACTGATCGGATACCCTATTCTTCATGCTTTCTATCTGTAACACTATCTTCTACATTTCCTACCGGTATAAGTAGATCCTAATCTGCGGACTAAGATAATGACTTTAGTTGCCATCAATGACAACACTAAAATCCATAAACAATCTCCCCAATCCATATGCCAACATTACCTTAGTGTTATTAACTGGTTGTTGTTTCTATTTGTTCCAATATTTTCCTAGTTGTTTTAATTTTAATAGGAGGTCCTTTTAGTAGGCCTTGAAGAGGCAAAATTCTTCAACATTATTGCTTCTTCTTCTTAAAAGCATGCTATGTCATCTTTTTGTTGTTGTATAATGTGTTGTCTTACTCTTTCTACTATCTTATCATATTGTTATTTGCATGGCCGGAAGTAATCATATTCCTCTCCTTTCAGATCTGATTCTTCACTGACTTCTTCAATATCCCTTTGTCTATTCTTGTCAATATTAGTTCCTTTTCTAGTAAATATTGTAACCTTATTTTTCTTTATTATGGATTTCTTATTTTTTATTACTTTACACTTGTTTTTTACCAGAATAGTCTTCATTTGATGTATCGAATGACCAATTATTCATTCTTTGACAACTTTTAACTCCTTACAGTGGTATCCTTCTAATTACTCTCACTCCTTTATGGTCTTGTAATTCATCACTTCTAGAGTGTGTTATATTTTGATAATATTGTTGTGCTTTATCATAGATCTAAATATATCATGAGAATCATCTCCGCAAAAGGGACATTTCCTTTTTTTTCTACCCAACACTCTATAATATAATGGCCTATCTTTTGTAGTTATAGTATGTAGCATCACTTCTCTGACGGTTGTTTCTACCACGTCCTCTTCCTCCTTTGTAGTTTGATTACCTATTGTCTCCCATATAATCTTGCAATGGGTTATTCTATAATGCATAAGCACCTCTATTATCTCTCCAAGGTGGTTGTTTGAAGCCTGCGCCATATAAAGGTCCTTCCACAAGTCCCTTATCTTATGTTATTTTTCTATCTGTCTATGTCACATTGTAGTTCACAGGGAATCTTAGATTAGGATGAATTTGTATTTTGAATTTAAAACTGGTTTGTAGGACAATCCCCGATGAGGTGAGTACTCCTTTCTTGGAAAGTCCTACAATATAATGTATTTGTTTTAGCCAGTACTATTTTCCAATCTACATGTAATGTTGTTGCAGTTATTTCTCCTTGGGCTTTAGGATAATCATTTTGGAGGTGACCCTCCCTTGAACAATATGTGCACCAAATTTATTTGTTTTTGTTTGCTTCTCTTGCTAAAATTTCATTTTGTATAGTTAGTTGCTCTATTGCTAATTGTAATTTCTCAAGATTCTCCTTTATGTCATATTTTTGAGGTTTGTGCCATGTTTGAGCCTCTATATGATATGTCATTGTGATCAAGTCTATATATATTGAATATTCTCCCATCTAAGACTGCTCTTATATCTTTCTGTAGTTCGGAGATGAACCATTCAATCTTTTTTCACTCTATTAAGGGTTCCTATAATTCACAATAGTCTTCCTTAAATATTTTTTCATATGCTTTTATTGATTCTTCCTCTCCTTGTATCAGGTCCCTCATTTTTCTAACACTCTATAAGGATATCTAAAGTGTCAAAGTTTTCCAAGAAATCTTGTTTTACTTCATTCCAAATTTTCCCATGTTTTGGGTAAGTCTTTTTGTACCAATCAAATACTTGTTTCCTTAGTGGTGATACAATCTAATATCAACTTTGGTTTATCTTCATCAATTTCCTATCTTTCTCATAGAGATTCTAATAGGAATATATGTTCTACAACTTCTATTGTATCTCTTCCAAACATTGGGATTTTGATTGATGATTCCATATTGTTCTTACTTCTTCCTAATTTAAGTTTTTGGATTTGCAAACTATGCCTTTCTTCCTTCTCTTTTTTTACTTTCCTAACCATATAGGGTTCCTGCTCTCAACTCTTATCTCTTGCTAACTTTATATCAAAGTACTTATTCCTTCCCAAGTATCTCTTCCCATTTTACTTATTTTCCTTCTTTTTATTTACTTTGTGGTATCTCTTCTTTCAAAATTCTTCTACTCTTATATGGCTTAGGGGATGGGCCCTGGTCGGGTGGTTGTGATTCTTCAAAATACCTTTTTCATTTTATTATTTTTTAGTGACATTTTATTTATTTATTAACATAATTATTTACCCAAATTCAGTTTGATCTCTTTGCTTTTCTTTATTTCTTCTTCCTTAAATTTCCTTAAACTCCTATTGATTAATTCTTCTAAATATTCTACTTGAATAGATAGAGCTTTCTTCATAGTTTTTAAAATTTTAAAAAATCTATCATCCAATTTAATGGTTAGGTTTGATTGTCAAACTTTTAGAGGGTTATGGTGATAGTGGAGTCTTTGTATAATTACAGGGCCCCAATAGTAATATTCTAGGTTCTCCATAGTTATCAATGTTCCTCTTTAAATTTTGGTTATAAGTTGTCCTACTTTTCCCCAACATAATTATGATTTCTCTAGGGTCTTCCATTCTTCTTCCCTATTCTCTTTTTCCTTTCCCTTGGTAGCACCCACTTTGGTGTGCTCAACAATAACCTCATTGGTGCGCTCAATTCTCATTTTCTCTACAATTTTCATCTTGTTGTGGTGTCTTTCTTCTCTCTTAATGAACTAATTTTGTCTTCTCTCTTCTTCATTTGGGCTTGTCATGTTCAATTTTCTATTTAATTTGATTTGTTCTTGTGAATTGGGAAATGGAATTGATATCAAAACAAGGGTTAGCAATCAAGAAGACCCAAAATAATGGAACATCAAATCCCACTTACAAAATGAAAGTGAGTGCATACAAGGGTTAGAAATCAACATAAGCAATGAAAAACAATTCAAAACATGAAATCAACCAATGTACAAACCTTGCCTTCCATTTTAATGGTGATGGGATGTTGGAGTGCTTGATCAAGAAGCTCCCATGATTGCAAAAGCATGAAGATTGATGACCTAGATGAAGATAATTGCTCAAGTGCTCAAATGCTCTCAAATGATCTAGGTAATATAATAATGAAGGAGGAATGCTTGTTTTATATATTTTCATGTTTGTGATCAATGGTTGAGATTAATCCTTAAATACCCATGAATCGGAGTGAATCAAGGAAGATGAGGGATCTAGATCAATTTGAACTCTAAATATCTCCACAAATTTAGGAAAATTGGTTGAGGATATTTGAAATGGAGGGTGAAGATTAAATCAATAAATAGAGGGATAAGAATGAATGAGAGGAATGAGATATTTTAGGAAATTTTGAAAAAGAATACTCCAAAGGAATATGCCTTTGAGAGGGAAATTAGAATAATTAAATAATTCAAGATTATTTAATTATGGAGGATTAGGTTATTCTTTATTAAAAATAAATATTTCAAATGAATGGGATGGGAATTAGATAATTAAATAATCCAAGATTATTTAATCATAGGACTTTAGAAGAAAATTAGATTAAATGGCTAATTAAATAATTAAAATTATCTAATTAGGTGAGATTAGAGGAAAATTAATGAAATAGGATGAATTAATTAAATAATTCAAAATTACTTAATTAATGGAGGAAAAAAGGTGAAAATGATAGAAAATGATACATTAAAAGGGGAATTAGTAATGCAAATGATGAAAATGATGTGAATGCAATGATTGAGGATGAATATGATAGAAATGCAAGATTAATGATGTGTGATATGAATTAGGCAATTTTTCATGTCTATAGTTCTCTAACCTCTCTTGTATTTTTCTTATCTCCTTTCTCCATGGGTGTGATTGATTTGGGATTACGTTAGTCCTTTTATTATTTCCATGGTAGTTATTTGATATATTTTCTTATTGATCACATCTCTTTGGGGATCCCTTTCAAAATCTCTTCCCCTTTCCATTCTCCACCCCCTTGGTGCTTAATCCCATCTCACAGAGTAAGTACTAAGAGGATAGTTTCGTAGGTTTCCATATATTCCTTATTTTTCTTTCTTTCTCTATGTCTGATTTAAACTTTTTTTAGTATAACCGTCCTTTATACCACCTAACCAAGATACCAACAATGGAACTAATGTTAGCAAGAAAACTGGGAAAATGCAAACCAATTTTTTGAGCCTCAATTACTTTCTAAGTATTGTAGTTTATACCTCATACTCTATCATATAAAGGCAGTAATGGTTTGACTCAGACAAAGGATTAGCTGATTAATTAACTATTCACATAATGTTAGATAACATGTCACATATATAGAAATTTGGCAATCATTATATTAATTGAATATCAAAAGGAGTACATTCATATCTTCCCTTATACTCTGCATATCTCTCTCCTCTTCTTACATATATCCTTAAATTATACATATATCTTTTTGCATACTATTTCATATACAAACTTCTACATACATCTCTCTTACACAATTATTCATATCTTTTCCTATACATATATCTATGGGGTGGGACATGACCCATCTATCCTACCCCTATGCTAGATGGTATATTTTTAATCTTAAGGTCTGCAAGCTCTTTGTGGCAAGATGTGATAGGATTTGCTTGATGGTGTCTAGATAGTTGTTCTTTCCTACTAATATATATCATAGAGTTTACCTAGATTTCCTAGTAAAATTTTTAAAGGATTTGCTCGACGGTGTCTAGATAGTTGTTCTTTCCTACCAATATATATATCACAGAGTTTACCTAGATTTCTTAGGAAAAATTTTAAAATTTGGAAATGGATTTTTCATTCAATGTTTTTCCAACATTTTTTCTTTTGTTGAATTCCCTCAATATATATCAATATATCTTTATATTTTTTCCTAGATTTTGACAGTGTTCAAGCATTATTTTTTTTGTTAATTATGTATTCTCATCACTATCATGTTGGTTGAAATAATATTTTTTTAGATGGAACATTATTCTTAAAATTCAAATGTAAAATATAGGTATCCATGTTTGTTGCCTCATCAAGCTTTAAAAATGACAATTTCATAGCTTCCATGATCATCACCAAATCCATCATTTCCCTCACTTAGGCCTTAGATTTTGTGGAGAATTTTTATGCCTATCTAAGAGAGGTGGACTATTTTTTCATTTGGGAAATACAAGAATCTTGAAATTTTTGAAGGTGTTATATAAAAGTGTCTAAATATCTTCACTCAAATATAGTGCACTCCTTTATAGCAACTCTTTCTCATAATGGTTTATCAAGCTCGTTAACTTGGTATTTTGTTTTTCTAATTCGTCTATTTTTCTTTTTTAATCTATGGCGATATCCATGCCTTTAGCTTAATTGGATCACATGTAGACTAGAACATTTTGATTAATGAAGCATTTTATATGACCTAAACCACCACATTAAATTGATTGCATATTTTATAAATAATCTCATATGGTGTGTTGGTTTTAAAAGATCTTGGCCATTGAGCCTTGTATTTCCCCTCTAAA
>VDFB02264432.1:0-39729 GCA_007258455.2 Sequoia sempervirens | reverse complement strand
ACTTATCCTTTATCTCCAGAAGAAATTTCTTCCAAGCATCTACTGCAATCCCAATAATTATTATCAAACTGTTGTTTTATGATGTTCGGTTGATGATCTGGATAAGGGATTCTGGAATTGTAATCACTTCTTCCAACTTATCTCCTTTCTTCAGAATCTCAATTTGTTGCTCCATCCTGCATTCAGTTAGATCCTTCACTTTCTAGAAAGTGTCCATAAGAGTGTTTCTGGAAAAGTGAACTTTTGCATGCTCAGCCTGCAACTCATGAATCTTTTTCTTGACTACTCCATCCTGGTCCTGAAACATATTGTAATCCTGACCAATTTTGATCAACTAGCTCTCAGTTTGCTCCAGCTTGTCCTTGTATTTACCAACCACATGAGGCCACCGAAGAAAATAATTGTAGACCTTATTTGCTGAGTCAATGCATTGCCTCAACACATTCATTTTCCTTTTTCAATTTGGTGAGAGATAGCCTAAACTGCTCCTTCATATGTAGAATTACTTCTTCCTCTTTCTTGTCCTAACGCACAGAGGCCATAGCCTCCCTGATACATTCAATCAATTCTTTTGGAAGTACATTCTGCAAACTTTCCAATTCAATGTTGTTGTGCACAAAGTATCTGCCTAGAGTGTTGTCAATGAATTCATGTTCATATGATGGTCCATTTAACCATATGTCAACAATATTTTGCATTCCATCTTCTTCCTGAACAATTTGCAGTATATTTGTTTTAAATAAAGCACCTTCTTCATCACTTTCTTCTGCTATCATCACATCCGGTTCAACTGATTTCGGTTCATCTCTTAGAGTGTAAACATCAAAATCTTCATATGGTATATCCACAATTACTTGCTCTTTTCCTTTTTCTTCAATTCTTGGAGATTTGTGTGTTGGAGGAATGTCATCTACAAACTCTAGAGCCCTTTTCTACTTCTTCTCCACCTTACCAGAAGAGGACCCAACTTCAACTGCTTTTACCGAAAGAGAGATGCCAACTATTCCAAACTTTCCCAACAACTCTCTAAAGAAATTTTCATGAACTTGCTCACAATTTTCTAGAGTATTAAAATGTTTAAAAATTTGCTTGCAAACATGTTCATTTTCCTTCCATACCACATTATCATTCTAAGGCAAGCAATTCAGAAAATACATCATAATGCATATAACTAGGGTACCAAACTTGAAGGGGTAATCTACATCCTTCATCAATTGTACATTTTCCATCAATTGATCCTTCAACAATCCACATAAATCAAAGTCTTCATCTTCCATTATCATTTTGTGAGAAATGTAAATTGTGCCTACCGAGGTTGATCCTTCCCTGTTTCTAAAGAAAATTTTATATGAAATTTTGTGTGCAATGTACCTCATTATTAGATCTTTGATTGTTGAAATTAACAGAGCTCTTTGATCTCCTTTTACTTTGGTTAGGGTTTCGACCACTTGATTTTGAATCGACTTCTTTTTTGGAACATCTCCAATATTGCATAATCTTGTTAGATTTCTGATCACCTCTTTTGAAATTTGATAGGGTTTTTCCAGATTAAGGATATCATCATCCAATCTGTTCAAGATAAACCTAACCACTTCCACGTTGATGAAATAAGGAAACTCATTCTAGATGTCTAAATTCTTATGTTTCGCACCTTCAAGCCACTCCAATTCATCGACTGGCAACAAATTTCTTACATCCCTAATCTTCCTACTACTATATTCATCTAAAGTCACTATTCCTTTGATTCGCTTCATTTTACTTTCCATATCGAACAAGGTTTTCTACTGAGCACAAAATTTCAAAATTCTGCAAGCAACTGAAATACCTGAAGAATTCCCCACCGAATTTGCTTTACTCCTTTGAGATTTCACTGCAAAGGCTCTCCTTTTGTTCTTCTTCAATGCAAGGTGACAAATGAGGGTTCCAAATACCCTTTTATGTCTTTGCACACCTAAAATTTTTAGCTGCATTAAATACTTTTCCCTAGGAGTTTCGGTAACTCTATTTTCTCATACAGCAAAAGAAAAAAAAAATTGCGGACCTTCTACTTCTCATGTTCCTGCATAAGTGATTGTTGATGTATTTTCAAACTTTTATCACAGCTATTGACAATTTTCTACATTTCGGTTCCAACTATCGCAGGGGGCCAAAGGATTTTCCTTGAAAAACTCCCCTAGGCCAATGGCCTGAGATCAATTTCTGGAGGAATTACTAGAGGCAGCTTCTGATATTGGCTTATCAGACTCGCTCTTCTTTACCCATGTTTTCTTCATCTGATCTCTCATCTCTTCCACAATCACTTTTCCTTTTCCTTTGTCATCCTTCTATGAAATTCTTCCTTGATATACTAGACCTCTTTTATCCATATTTTTGTTCCTGCAAAATCTTGTAATGTGACCAAATCTGTTGCAGCTATAACACACCAGATTTCTCTGTCTAGACCACTCATTCCATTGATTTCCTCTTGATTTTCATTGATTAGCAACATGCCCAAATCTTCCACAAGTATAGCATTTAACATTTCTTAAACTGACAAATATACTTCTGCATTCAATAGACTTGTGACCAAGCTTTTTGCAATTAAAACATTGACTAGGAAATGATGGGATGATTGAATTTATTTTACTTCTACACTGAGAAGCCATATGACCAAATTTATTACAAGAAAAGCAGTAACCATTAAACTTATGAGCATTAGGTTGTCTTACTAGATACCTTCTGCCTTTGTTCATCTAATTTCTTTGTCTAGAATCCTTATGTTCAGATTCAAAGCTTTCTTCCTTCTCATATCCAAGACCTCGCTTATCATTTGCATCCTTCTGTCCTTTAGTCAGTTCATCAAGCTTAGAAGAATTGATCCTAAACTTCTCCTTGTACTCATTTGCAGTATTGAGTTCATCGTTGAGAATAATTATCTGTCTTTCAAGTTCTTGTTCATTGTTTCTGGATTGTTGCAATTCAATCTCCCGCTGAATGAATCCATTATTTACTCTACTGTATTCTTTAGATTTTTCTTTTAAGGATTGGTCCAGATTCTCCTCATTCTTCTTCCTTTCTTCAATCTCCTTAGTTAGATTTATTGCCATAGATTCCATCTCAAGCTTCAGAGTAGCATTATTTCTAGCAAGTTTTTCACATTCTTCAGTTATCTCTTTTAGGGTCTAATTCAGGTGAACATCTACCAAGCTTTTATCTTCTTTCTTCTTCAGCTGATCACAAAGTTCCTTCCTCTTTTTTCTTGACTCATTGATGTTATCCTTCAATTATTGAATGAATTTCTCAGCATCCACAAGATTTGATTTTAATTCCATGACTTCTACTTTAGATTGATCAAGATCATCAAGTGCCACCATAAGCTGTTGTTGAAGACCACCAGAGTCCATTGTATTCCAAGATCCACCTCAAGCTGTTAAACTTCTATAGAGGAATTGTGCTCTGATACCAATTGTTGGACTCAAGGAACACAAAGAGGGGGGCTGAAACTTTCAATTCAGATCTTAAACCATTTTAGCACATAAACAAAAATAAAGATGCAAGCACATGAACAAGATGATCAAAACACCATAGCACCAATATTTTTATGTGGAAACCCTATTAGGGGAAAAACCACGGTGGAGATTAATCCACAATTTATACTCTATTAAAAGTATGAATGGAAGGGAATGCACTTACATTCAAGCACACTGCCTAGAGCTCACTACTCGAAATAAGGAAGGCTCACTGCCTTAAAAAAGAGTTTGTGATTACAACAAAAAGTTGAACTGAGAGGATAGCATCTCCAAATGCTTGGATTCAGTTATGGTGAAGAAAATTAAATAAATTTTGAACCTTTTGTCTGATCCTACAACTCGCTCTGCTTTGCTCTACCTTAATTCACAATAATCTTCTTTTGCTCAAGCAAAATTTACTCAACTGATCTTGTGATGTTCGCTCATACATCTATTTTTCTCTTTTCGCACATTCACACCTTCTCACCACTTCATCCTCTATTAAAAAATGAATTACCAATCTCATATATATATTCACTAGCAAATATTTTAATCACTTAAGTCAGCTTCAACAAAACATGAAATATTCTCCAACAGTCGACTCAAAATCACAAGTTATATTTAATGTGCACCCACAAAGGTCGGCTAAGACATAGCTGGGACCCAAAACAATATTCTCAAACTTAGAAACAATTAAACAACTAATCCTTATACATCCGTGACATGCTACATTCATTGAGTCGGCCACAATGAGCAAATAAACAAAAAATCATTCTACCGAATATCCTAACTCATACACCAATTGCTACAATACCACAAAACTTACCAATAAGGTAAAATACATGCTTAAAAAAATTTCCTCGAGATCCACAACACAAAATGATGATTTGGCGAAGCATATAGATCAAATAACTGATCGGATACCCTATTCTTCATGCTTTCTATCTATAACACTATCTTCTACATTTCCTACCGGTATAAGTAGATCCTAATCTGCGGACTAAGATAATGACTTTAGTTGCCATCAATGACAACACTAAAATCCATAAACAATCTCCCCAATCCATATGCCAACATTACCTTAGTGTTATTAAGGGATGTGGTGTTTAACAGAGGGCTATTCTTCTAATTTTGGTTTTTTATGAGTTGATGGACTGGTTGTTGTTTCTATTTGTTCCAATATTTTCCTAGTTGTTTTAATTTTAATAGGAGGTCCTTTTAGTAGGCCTTGAAGAGGCAAAATTATTCAACATTATTGCTTCTTCTTCTTAAAAGCATGCTATGTCATCTTTTTGTTGTTGTATAATGTGTTGTCTTACTCTTTCTACTATCTTATCATATTGTTATTTGCATGGCCGGAAGTAATCATATTCCTCTCCTTTCAGATCTGATTCTTCACTGACTTCTTCAATATCCCTTTGTCTATTCTTGTCAATATTAGTTCCTTTTCTAGTAAATATTGTAACCTTATTTTTCTTTATTATGGATTTCTTATTTTTTATTACTTTACACTTGTTTTTTACCAGAATAGTCTTCATTTGATGTATCGAATGACCAATTATTCATTCTTTGACAACTTTTAACTCCTTACAGTGGTATCCTTCTAATTACTCTCACTCCTTTATGGTCTTGTAATTCATCACTTCTAGAGTGTGTTATATTTTGATAATATTGTTGTGCTTTATCATAGATCTAAATATATCATGAGAATCATCTCCGCAAAAGGGACATTTCCTTTTTTTTCTACCCAACACTCTATAATATAATGGCCTATCTTTTGTAGTTATAGTATGTAGCATCACTTCTCTGACGGTTGTTTCTACCACGTCCTCTTCCTCCTTTGTAGTTTGATTACCTATTGTCTCCCATATAATCTTGCAATGGGTTATTCTATAATGCATAAGCACCTCTATTATCTCTCCAAGGTGGTTGTTTGAAGCCTGCGCCATATAAAGGTCCTTCCACAAGTCCCTTATCTTATGCTATTTTTCTATCTATGTCTATGTCACATTGTAGTTCACAGGGAATCTTAGATTAGGATGAATTTGTATTCTGAATTTAAAACTGGTTTGTAGGACAATCCCCGATGAGGTGACTACTCCTTTCTTGGAAAGTCCTACAATATAATGTATTTGTTTTAGCCAGTACTATTTTCCAATCTACATGTAATGTTGTTGCAGTTATTTCTCCTTGGGCTTTAGGATAATCATTTTGGAGGTGACCCTCCCTTGAACAATATGTGCACCAAATTTATTTGTTTTTGTTTGCTTCTCTTGCTAAAATTTCATTTTGTATAGTTAGTTGCTCTATTGCTAATTGTAATTTCTCAAGATTCTCCTTTATGTCATATTTTTGAGGTTTGTGCCATGTTTGAGCCTCTATATGATATGTCATTGTGATCAAGTCTATATATATTGAATATTCTCCCATCTAAGACTGCTCTTATATCTTTCTGTAGTTCGGAGATGAACCATTCAATCTTTTTTCACTCTATTAAGGGTTCCTATAATTCACAATAGTCTTCCTTAAATATTTTTTCATATGCTTTTATTGATTCTTCCTCTCCTTGTATCAGGTCCCTCATTTTTCTAACACTCTATAAGGATATCTAAAGTGTCAAAGTTTTCCAAGAAATCTTGTTTTACTTCATTCCAAATTTTCCCATGTTTTGGGTAAGTCTTTTTGTACCAATCAAATACTTGTTTCCTTAGTGGTGATACAATCTAATATCAACTTTGGTTTATCTTCATCAATTTCCTATCTTTCTCATAGAGATTCTAATAGGAATATATGTTCTACAACTTCTATTGTATCTCTTCCAAACATTGGGATTTTGATTGATGATTCCATATTGTTCTTACTTCTTCCTAATTTAAGTTTTTGGATTTGCAAACTATGCCTTTCTTCCTTCTCTTTTTTTACTTTCCTAGCCGTATAGGGTTCCTGCTCTCAACTCTTATCTCTTGCTAACTTTATATCAAAGTACTTATTCCTTCCCAAGTATCTCTTCCCATTTTACTTATTTTCCTTCTTTTTATTTACTTTGTGGTATCTCTTCTTTCAAAATTCTTCTACTCTTATATGGCTTAGGGGATGGGCCCTAGTCGGGCGGTTGTGATTCTTCAAAATACCTTTTTCATTTTATTATTTTTTAGTGACATTTTATTTATTTATTAACATAATTATTTACCCAAATTCAGTTTGATCTCTTTGCTTTTCTTTATTTCTTCTTCCTTAAGTTTCCTTAAACTCCTATTGATTAATTCTTCTAAATATTCTACTTGAATAGATAGAGCTTTCTTCAGAGTTTTTAAAATTTTAAAAAATCTATCATCCAATTTAATGGTTAGGTTTGATTGTCAAACTTTTAGAGGGTTATGGTGATAGTGGAGTCTTTGTATAATTACAGGGCCCCAATAGTAATATTCTAGGTTCTCCATAGTTATCAATGTTCCTCTTTAAATTTTGGTTATAAGTTGTCCTACTTTTCCCCAACATAATTATGATTTCTCTAGGGTCTTCCATTATTCTTCTCTATTCTCTTTTTCCTTTCCCTTGGTAGCACCCACTTTGGTGTGCTCAACAGTAACCTCATTGGCGCGCTCAATTCTCATTTTCTCTACAATTTTCATCTTGTTGTGGTGTCTTTCTTCTCTCTTCTTCATTTGGGCTTGTCATGTTCAATTTTCTATTTAATTTGATTTGTTCTTGTGAATTGAGAAATGGAATTGATATCAAAACAAGGGTTAGCAATCAAGAAGACCCAAAATAATGGAACATCAAATCCCACTTACAAAATGAAAGTGAGTGCATACAAGGGTTAGAAATCAACATAAGCAATGAAAAACAATTCAAAACATGAAATCAACCAATGTACAAACCTTGCCTTCCATTTTAATGGTGATGGGATGTTGGAGTGCTTGATCAAGAAGCTCCCATGATTGCAAAAGCATGAAGATTGATGACCTAGATGAAGATAATTGCTCAAGTGCTCAAATGCTCTCAAATGATCTAGGTAATATAATAATGAAGGAGGAATGCTTGTTTTATATATTTTCATGTTTGTGATCAATGGTTGAGATTAATCCTTAAATACCCATGAATCGGAGTGAATCAAGGAAGATGAGGGATCTAGATCAATTTGAACTCTAAATATCTCCACAAATTTAGGAAAATTGGTTGAGGATATTTGAAATGGAGGGTGAAGATTAAATCAATAAATAGAGGGATAAGAATGAATGAGAGGAATGAGATATTTTAGGAAATTTTGAAAAAGAATACTCCAAAGGAATATGCCTTTGAGAGGGAAATTAGAATAATTAAATAATTCAAGATTATTTAATTATGGAGGATTAGGTTATTCTTTATTAAAAATAAATATTTCAAATGAATGGGATGGGAATTAGATAATTAAATAATCCAAGATTATTTAATCATAGGACTTTAGAAGAAAATTAGATTAAATGGCTAATTAAATAATTAAAATTATCTAATTAGGTGAGATTAGAGGAAAATTAATGAAATAGGATGAATTAATTAAATAATTCAAAATTACTTAATTAATGGAGGAAAAAAGGTGAAAATGATAGAAAATGATACATTAAAAGGGGAATTAGTAATGCAAATGATGAAAATGATGTGAATGCAATGATTGAGGATGAATATGATAGAAATGCAAGATTAATGATGTGTGATATGAATTAGGCAATTTTTCATGTCTATAGTTCTCTAACCTCTCTTGTATTTTTCTTATCTCCTTTCTCCATGGGTGTGATTGATTTGGGATTACGTTAGTCCTTTTATTATTTCCATGGTAGTTATTTGATATATTTTCTTATTGATCACATCTCTTTGGGGATCCCTTTCAAAATCTCTTCCCCTTTCCATTCTCCACCCCCTTGGTGCTTAATCCCATCTCACAGAGTAAGCACTAAGAGGATAGTTTCGTAGGTTTCCATATCTTCCTTATTTTTCTTTCTTTCTCTATGTCTGATTTAAACTTTTTTTAGTATAACCGTCCTTTATACCACCTAACCAAGATACCAACAATGGAACTAATGTTAGCAAGAAAACTGGGAAAATGAAAACCAATTTTTTGAGCCTCAATTACTTTCTAAGTATTGTAGTTTATACCTCATACTCTATCATATAAAGGCAGTAATGGTTTGACTCAGACAAAGGATTAGCTGATTAATTAACTATTCACATAATGTTAGATAACATGTCACATATATAGAAATTTGGCAATCATTATATTAATTGAATATCAAAAGGAGTACATTCATATCTTCCCTTATACTCTGTATATCTCTCTCCTCTTCTTACATATATCCTTAAATTATACATATATCTTTTTGCATACTATTTCATATACAAACTTCTACATACATCCCTCTTACACAATTATTCATATATTTTCCTATACATATATCTATGGGGTGGGACATGACCCATCTATCCTACCCCTACGCTAGATGGTATATTTTTAATCTTAAGGTCTGCAAGCTCTTTGTGGCAAGATGTGATAGGATTTGCTTGATGGTGTCTAGATAGTTGTTCTTTCCTACTAATATATATCATAGAGTTTACCTAGATTTCCTAGTAAAATTTTTAAAGGATTTGCTCGACGGTGTCTAGATAGTTGTTCTTTCCTACCAATATATATATCACAGAGTTTACCTAGATTTCTTAGGAAAAATTTTAAAATTTGGAAATGGATTTTTCATTCAATGTTTTTCCAACATTTTTTCTTTTGTTGAATTCCCTCAATATATATCAATATATCTTTATATTTTTTCCTAGATTTTGACAGTGTTCAAGCATTATTTTTTTTGTTAATTATGTATTCTCATCACTATCATGTTGGTTGAAATAATATTTTTTTAGATGGAACATTATTCTTAAAATTCAAATGTAAAATATAGGTATCCATGTTTGTTGCCTCATCAAGCTTTAAAAATGACAATTTCATAGCTTCCATGATCATCACCAAATCCATCATTTCCCTCACTTAGGCCTTAGATTTTGTGGAGAATTTTTATGCCTATCTAAGAGAGGTGGACTATTTTTTCATTTGGGAAATACAAGAATCTTGAAATTTTTGAAGGTGTTATATAAAAGTGTCTAAATATCTTCACTCAAATATAGTGCACTCCTTTATAGCAACTCTTTCTCATAATGGTTTATCAAGCTCGTTAACTTGGTATTTTGTTTTTCTAATTCGTCTATTTTTCTTTTTTAATCTATGGCGATATCCATGCCTTTAGCTTAATTGGATCACATGTAGACTAGAACATTTTGATTAATGAAGCATTTTATATGACCTAAACCACCACATTAAATTGATTGCATATTTTATAAATAATCTCATATGGTGTGTTGGTTTTAAAAGATCTTGGCCATTGAGCCTTGTATTTCCCCTCTAAACCTGTTGAGGCATAATAAATGTTATCTAAAGTTATTCTTCATTGGGTATTTATAGTGTGTTGCATAATTTGAATCTTAATTTATTTCTATCTATATACATTTGTATATCTTTAGGTGTTTTTACATTGTAACTATATTTATTTTGAATATATGAGATCAATAGAGAATCTTTAAACAACGCCTCATTACTTTGAAAGGGTTTAGTTTCTTAGTGTAGATCTAATTCAATATTTTTATTACTATTTACCACATGGTTTCATACTTGAAATCCCACAATAGTATTACTTGAGGAAAACTCCCCCTTAACCACTTTGTTTTGTATGGTTTCTTGTAGGTTTTTGTGATTACATGTTTAATATAAAAATTAGAGAGGAATCTCAAAAAATGGTAAAAGAGAAAAGTGATTAGCATCATATAACAAATATTTTTGGTAAATTTTAGCTAATTTTAACACCTATAACAAGGTGTCCCTTTGAACCAAGAAGCTAGCACGAGAGCTAGGAGAGGACCATGGCACTCCCTTAGAAGTTAGTTGCATGGAAACCTTATCCATGCATATGCTAAAATAATATTTTCTTTCATTGAAAATAACTGAAAAATTGTGTGGAAACCCCAACATCTCTTATATCCTTAATACTAGCCAAATATCTTCATATACCCAACAATGAGGTGGAAGGGGACTAAAAATTAATCTTAGGTATGTTAAACTTGAAGTTGTTTCCTCATTGGTCATATAAGAGTATTATAGATAATGCTAAGGAGGTTCAAAAGTTCTTTCAAAATATTAGAATACTTCACATCTATGGGTAAGGTCACTTCATTGTTAATAGACTTGTTAAGTTGGTGGGGCACAACTAATGGTTAATATTATTTGTTTTAAGAGTTGTCACTTCCTCTGAATATTAGAATGAGCATATCAAATGAATGCAATAATTACTCTTAATTTTTAGCTACTTGTTTATGTTAGAGAGGTGTTCTTTCTCATGAGGTAGTTAAGAGACAAGTACCCTTGTAATCATGAAATATTAGACATCATTAAGGAGGGGCGATTGATTATTATGATTCATCTACACTAATAACAAGATTTTCCCTAATTGGTAAGGTCAGATACCAAGATTATGAGCTCAGAGTTGTTGATGCTTGGAAGATTAATGTTGATGTTTCTTCTCCTCTTAATCCCACTAAGGGGCCTAGAGATGGAATCCATTGGAACCTCCCTCCTCCTGGGTGGGTTAAAATCAACTTTGATGGGGCGGCCAAGGGTAATCCAGGGCCAGCTGGGTGTGGGGGAGTGATAAGGGATGAGAATGGTTTTTTTATTGCAACTGTGGCTCTCCCCTTGGGTACCCAGACCAACCACATTGCTAAAGCCATAGGGGTGTTTCAAGTCTTGAATCTTTCCCGTCAATTGAACTTTAAAAAATGTGTGGCTTGAAGGGGACTCAAACAATATAATACAATGTATTAAGGGCCTTCAAAAACCATCATGGACTATAGAGAATTGGATTAATTTTTCCAAGGGGATTATTAGTAACTTTGAAAATTACTTTATTTCCCATGCGTATAGGGAAATTAACATGGTGGCATACTTTTTTGCCAATAAGGGTGTTCAGGTGAAGGACAAGGTGATGTGGCAAAGGAGTGATGAGCTAGAGGCCGATATCACCGCCTTATTAACGTATGATCGAATTCACGAGAAGGTTCAAATTCCCCCAACCAACGTATGATTACGGGTGTTGAGTGTCTAGTCATGCAGTCTCGAGACTGTTGTTCAATAATTCATCATTGTTGGCCGAAGCACAATAATATTAACTACTATTCAAATTTTTTGTGCTTCGTACGCTTTTTGGGTATTTTGTTTACTAGCTTAATTGTTTTTCTAGAGTCTTTTGAACATACCTGCAATTCTACCAACATGGGTGGCGAGAGTCGCAGAGTGGAACTGATAGATTGTGAGGGGATAAGAAACACTAAGGTTTGGAAGATACTGGAGAAGGGTGGGATAACCAAATATATTGAAAAAATCCATGGCTAGGACTCAAACGCCATAATTTTTTTGCCAAGGAATGGAAGGATGGCGAGATTATTTTATTTGGGAGGAAGGTTTCTATTGATGAGTAGCTAATTGTTGAGGTTATAGGGCTTTCCATTAAGGGCATCAAGTTTTACAGGGACAGGAAACTCTCCGACCAAGTTGTGCAAAAAATTTTGAAGATAAAGAAGGAAAAGGAGGACCTGCAAAGGACTACCAAAAGTAGTTATGATTCTTTGAAGATCGTCTCACATTGGAGGAAGGTGTTGAGAGTGTTAATGGAGTACATTACCCTGGATGGTCATTGCACTAGGGTTTTTGGGTACCATTTTGTGCTCCTCAACCATTTCTGGCATCAAGTTAGGGTTTCCTTCCCTTTCTATCTTGCTACCTCTCTGAATGCTAGTCTTCAGAACTATAGTTAGAATCCGATTAGGCATTCTATTCTTCATGAGGGTTTGCTTGTTTTAATCTTTGAGCATTTCAAAGCTATGTTGACTTTGTCCCACTAGACCCCTTCTTCCAGGGGAAGGGTTGCAATTAAGGGAAAAGGTAACTCTAGTGTCTCTCCCCAGGAGAAGGGTAAAAGAAAGGTCTCAAAGGATCCCTCTTATTATATTAATCAGGATGATTCATAGTCGACCCACTTGTCAAATTACTCCAGTTACCCTGCCATTGACAGAGAGGATAGGCCCCGTTATCCCAGTGAACTCAAGGCAGATGACCATTACTTTAAAGCTGAACGTGAATTTCCTAATGACATTCTTGCTATTGCTCGTAATGGGTCTGTGGATTCTTCTGGTTAATCAGATGGGTATTTTTTGAGGTTAAGGAACTTAAATTGAATCAGAGGGCTATGAACAACAAATTGGAAAAGGATGAAAAGAGTGACAATAATAACAGAGACAGAGATAAGGCCATCGACTTATGGACTGAGGAAGAAAAGAAATACATGGTGGAGTGCCTCAAGAAAACAATTGAGGACTTGTACAATTTAAGAGCAACCATGATGGCAAGCTTTTTGGTATGGATGAAAAGATTAAGAACATAAAAGATTCTATCCACAAGGTGTTGGAAATAAGCCACAAAATTTTAAAATCTACTACGAAGACCATGAATATGATGGTTGATAATCTAGATAATTCCTATCATGTCAAGACTATTGTGTATGTGGATGCTGAGAAAGAGGAAAGCTAGGTGGAAGGCGTGGGGCAAAGTAAAAGAACTAGAGTGAACCCGAAGAGGAAGGTTGACCAGGCTCTTGTTAACATTTAGGAGATTAAGAAAGCTAGTTTAAATATGAACAAACTTGAGTAGGAGGTGACATATATCCTCAGGAATCTGGCCTAGTGGTTGGGCTTTTGTTGGCTTTTTGTTGGTGTTTTGTTGGCTTTTTGTTGTGCTGCCTTGGGATGGTTCCTTGTGCTCTTCTTTGATGGTAGTTGTCTGTCTTTTGACATGATCCTTTTATTGCTATATATTTCTCTTGTTTTCTATTAAGGGTTTTGGGGTCCCTTCAAAACCTGTTTGTTCCTTAATAAAAAATAAGAATTTCCCTACTTCAACATTAATATTTCTCTCTACATTATTGTTAGCTCTATTTTATGGCTTGACACTCTTCATTATAGGCCTCTTATTGGTAACAACGTTATGGGTGAATATATTCTTATATTTGATTCCTCTTCATACAAGAAATTTAGGAATACCATCACCTTATGAAACATCCTTAGGAAGGGAAGCCTCACCCTGTTAGAAACATGGATTTCATTGCACCAAAAGATCGACATATTAATGCTTGATACAACTGTTAGAGTTAATGAATCCATGGGAGGAAATTAAGCCATGTCACAAACCTAAGCACTGCATTGCATAACACAAGGAGACCAAGGGAACACACCTTGCAACAATCCCCCCAGCACAAGTGATGGGTTTGAACTCGTGACCCAAGATCTGATACCAAAATTGTTAGAACAACGGTTGTCCTTGCACCAAAAGATTGACTTGTTAATGCCTGATATAATCGCAGAGTTAGTGAATCCATGGGAGGCGATTAAGCCATGTCACTGATCTGAGCATTATGATGCATAACATAAGGAGACCAAGGGTGCACACCTTGCAACACACCCCTTTTATGGAAGCTATCAATGAATATGACCCTATTCTCCTAAGTGAGTTTGCAATATCTTAAAAGAGTAGAACAATTTATGTGAGGGATTTATTTAAATATCTTTGAAGAACTTATTTGCATGACTACAATTTTATAAACGAAGAGTCTCAAATTAAAAAAAATGACCAAGTCTAGGGATTTCCAACATATGGAGGCATTTCTCAAGAAATGTGAATTTTTTTCTAGATTCCAAAATGACTTCAAAAAAGAAGCCTTGCCTAAGCCTTGGGCATAAGTGGGAAACATCCTCATAAGGTGTTTAACCCTTTAGGGTTGGTATAAAATGATATAATCATATCACTTTCCAATTATTAATCATATCTACCATTGGAAGAGAATGAGTTTCTATTTTTCTTATTAAGTTCTCTTGAATATTCTATGCAAAATATACTTCTAGGGAAAATTTAGTTTCCCCTACACCAAGGCTTAATAAACTATATATAGATTTAAATTGGAAAAACTCCCACCCCTACTCTTTATCCTAGAGTTGTGTATTTTTCCAAGATTCTACCTAAACTAAAAGACAATACTTCAACAACTACTCCTCAATTGATCTCACAATAGTGTGTCTCATTTATGGGACATCCTTTTTTTCCTAAAATCATATAGTTTTTGTAAAAATGAATGATTTAAGCCTCAAGGGGTTATATATAAAGAATTTTAATTGAATGAGGTTAGATTGAAAACCCCCTTGGATAGAACCCATAAGGATTAAATCAAATCCTTGATGGATTCTCCTCCACATATAGGTGAATGTTGATAAAAACAATTTTCCATCACCTTTTGGGGAATCAAAGGAAGTCATTTAGAAATGTCATTTTGTAATTATGTAGCCTTTAGTATTTTATTTACAAAAATTATAATATATACTATATTTTTTAAAAACTTATAATGAATGTAGGTCCATTACAAAAAAATAGTGACCTTTATTCAAGACACTAGGAAAATAATAAACATTTTTAAAAAATGTAGTGCACTCCACAAAGATGTCCTTTCAATGAAAAAATATAAATTTAATTTTTAAAAATATGCTATGAGAAATATATTACAAAATAATATAAGTTTAACTTTTTTGTTAATACTAATTTAAAAATAATAAATAAAATATATAATAAAAATTACTAAAATTATTCATACATTAGACATTGGAGCTATTGATCTAATTCTAATAAATCGTGGAAAAAAATTATTTGTAGTGAAAGTCGTGTCATGGAATAATGTCAATTTATAAAAAATAAAAAATAAATAAAAAATAAAAAGTGAGAAATAATTCTTTGAGTTTTTTAAAAATTTATAGCTTGAATCTGCATAGAAAATTCCACAACTCATTAGTTTGCATTGTCCTTAAATTCTTTGTCATTTATTCCCTATAACTAACACAAATTAAAAAAAATGATGAAAAATGTTGATTTTGAGTGTCCTAATTAGGCCAAAAAGTGGGGGACGCTATTGTGGGATCACCTCCACCCCTACTAACCCTTGGTGTGGGTTGATATGTCTCCCCTTTTCCTACATCCTAAAGCTTTGGTAGTAAATAATCCTCCTTGACCCAACCCCATGCCCCTAAGGTCACTATTTTGGTCCCACCTAAGTCCTCAACAAGAGGAATCTTCTCCTTTGATTGACATCCAAAATATTCCCTATTCCCATAACAAAACCCAAACTATGGATAAGGTCAAGGGAATTTTGGAAGATAATTCCCTTGTCAAGTCTCCTCCTAGCTCCTATATTTCCCCTATGGATGCATCCAACCTTGTTGATACCCTTCCTATAGGTAAAAATTAGCATACCTCTCCCAAATCCAAGAGCCCTAGAGTTTTTGGGACTGCAAAATGATATTTTTAACCTCCTATATAAGTAGGATAAGGTGCCAAACCTAAATTGTACTAATTTTACAATCTAAAAAGTTGCATTGAAGTGTTGGAGGATAGTTTAAATTTGCATAAAAAATATTATGAAATGGTTATTATGGAAATGTTAGGACTCTAGAAAGAGAATCCATGAGATTGAAAAGGAGTTATTTAAGATAGATATGAAGGAAGCTAGAGACTATTTTGACGATGAGCTTTGATGGGAAGTTAACAAATTCTTCATCATATTCCAAAGATGAGAAAAAATGGAGTAGGAAATAATCACCTTTAAGAGAAACTAGGATGACTTGAAAGACAATCTTTCTTGAGATGTAGCCTTTAGCAAAAAAACCATAAATAATTTTATCTCTAACCTTTATACGCTACAAAATGAACCACAAAAAAGGAAAAGGGATATCAAGCTAGAGGGCTTTGCTGTTGAAAATTGAGGTGTTTATGTAGCTTAATACTTTGTAAAACTTTATGATTGCAGATCTAAATATGTATTCTTTGTTACAAATTCTTTGTGGGTGATTATCTAATTAATTCATTTTACCATTTGTAGAATGAAGATAGAATTTGTAGAAGAATTAGACAGGATATTAGAAGATACACAACATATATTGTGGAGAAACCCTTTTGGGAAAAAACTCCAACAAGAATCAATGTATTATTTAATCTCATAATGCCAACAATCCCAACCTTCCCGAGATGCTCACCAACAAATCTCTTCAAAACCCGTACAAAACCAATACAAACTCTCAACTTCAAGCCAGATATATAGGTAATAAACAACTTGTAAACTCCAAAAGAGTTACTACTACAAAGCTCAACCCTATCTCCTGCCTAAAAGGTATGCTCTATCTCTTCTCAAGTAGGAAGTTTTAACGTAAAGAATAGTTAAAACATGTGTTTGGTCCATTTGAGTAATTCCCAACCTAGCAACTCAACCTTTATTCTCGTAAATATCTTCAAGGCTTATCCTCAAAGTTGGCACCCAAGAATGGGCCCACTTAACTCATCCTTTCGAAATATCTTTGTAGACATGTAAAATATACTGATTGACATAGTGCACTTGATCCCGACCTACTAACATCATTTCATCCTAAATCATCCCTCAGTCTAACCATTTAATCAAATCTCCTTATCCGGGATTAAATTCATCATATTCTCCCACTAAATAAAACCAAGTATTTAATCAGGTATCTCTTTGTTAATTAAAATCAATCCATCTCATCTAATTATCCCTATTTAATTAAATAATTAATTTTATTTGGATTAAATTCTAAAGTCTATCTATAAATTAACAAATTAAACCCTATTTTAATTTGATCTAACACCATCTCTTTTAATTAAATAAATCAAAATCCTTATTTAATTATTCTCTTATCATATTCCTCTCTTATTTGATTTAAATAAATCCATAAATTTGAGTCAAATATGTCACATCATCTAACCTCTCATTAAATTAATTAACCCTTGATTAATTTAATCTCATCTCATGTCCCATCCTCTAGATAATGCAAGTTGCACATGAAAATAGATTTAATTCATTTATTAAATCTCTATTTTCCTCACAAGGCATCTTTTTGAATATTCTCTCAATTTGAATTCAAAAATTCCAAGTCAACATGTACATCCAACAAGGCAATAACTCCATCTTAGCATGTTCCGGGCTCTTTGAGCCAAGTGGCATTTATCAGATTTCCTTTCCCTCTCAGTAACCATTTCAACAAAATTGGAATTCGCAATATGTATTTATCGGGTAATAATCCCCAAATATCAGACATCCCTCCATCCACTCATAGATCGGACAGTAGACATGCCATTGGATGAATGTTAGTCCCACATTGCGCAAATTTGGACATTCATCCATCTCGGCATTCTATAAATAAAGAGCTCATATCCTCATTTTATCATCCACAAATTATGCAAAGTTATTATGCTAAAATATTTAGCCATTTCATCCATCACCATTGAGTTTTTAGCTAGGTTTTTGTTGATTTTGGCTTGGAGATCTCATCCTTCATCAACAAAGTGGATCAATCATCATCAACACTGCTTTCTCTCAGATCTTAGAATGGAAGGGCCAATTTTCACATCAAATTTGCACCAATTCCCCCATGGGATCAAGAGTTTGTATATCTAATTAGGATTTTATCTTCTTTTTATCATTTGCATTGTGTTCTTTGTTATTTTCTTCCCAATTCAAAAGTTCAGAAATGGACTTTGTATAGATCCCTGTTCATGCCTTTACCTCTAACTTAAGGTGTTTGTTCTCTTTGTTTTGCAGGTATTAGGATTGGGGTTCACACATTTGGTGCTAGAAGGAGGGCTTAATCTCATCTTTAATCATTTTTTCCTAAAATTTCTGTGTTTTTGCTTATACATAGAAAATTCCCATGCTGAGAGCTCAGCATCACTACTTTGGCACCGCTGACTCTTCAGCGTCGCTATATAGCACTGTGGGAAACTCAAAGTGCGACGTTGGACTCTTCTCGCCCAAAAAATTTGAATTATAAACTCTGTCACTTGACTATTTGACTTGCAGGAATTTTCAAAACACATCAAACTGCGACACTAGGCAAAACTGTGACGCAGTTGAGCTCATTGTCTCGACACAGAACGACGTTGACTAGTAAGCGGTGTTGTGAGAGCACCGCTTAGAAATCAAACTCTGACGTAGTCATGGGTTGCGCCGCTGGCAGGGAGTAAAAAGTGGAAACAAAATTTTAGCACGTGCTTTTTTATTAATGATCAATTTGTCTTATGTTTTTTGCTTTTTAATCTCTATATTTTCTAGAATCTGATTGGTTTTCTCCCTTGTAGATTGGAAATCGAAAACGAAGAAAGGAGAAGCATGAGGAGGATATTTCGCAAGATCAAAGTGTTTTTAAACACTTTAGTGTTTGCTTAACACTTTTAAGAAATTGTTATCACTTCTTTCTTATGACACTAATTTCGTTTGGGTTTAAAAAAAACCTTTTCAAATTTTTCTTGCAAAGGCTAAAACAAACATTAGGGATACAACTTATTAGAGTTTGTTTTGGATAACAAATTGAACAAAATATCTCTCACTTGTCTTTTTGGTGCTTAAAAAGAACTCACATTTTGCTTTGTGGATTTAAAAAAGAACAAGTGCAACTTTGTTTTCATGAAGGCTTACTTAAACTAGAATCTAGTCTAAAAAGGGACGATGTGTTTCCTCAAGGGCCAGTGATTCCAGAATCAAGGCCCTTTTCATGACTTTAGGGTGAGACAGCAATCACCTCCTACATTTCAATATTTTGCTTTAAAATTGAACAAAATCTTGTGTGAGTGAGGCATTATTGCGCATATCTCTCTCATAAGCAACAAAGATTGATCGAGTTACGAATATTGTTTTTACTCACTTTTGTTTATCCTAGAGGGCCTGCCTTGGGGAAAAAGTACTCACCCAAGGAAACGACTCAACGGGTAACACTCTAAAGTCAAGAGTATTTCCAACCGGGATATAAATGTGGGTATTGGAGTAAATGCCAATATCAATGCTGGTCGATTTCAACAAAATGGATCCCAAAAGGGGACTCCTCACATAATGGGTCAATCTCCAATGTAACTAAAAGTCCTTATTAAAATCCATGTTCTAGAATTTTCCAAAATATTTAATCTATTTGTTGGTGCAAGAACAGTCATTCTTAAGCCACCCCACACTTTTATGATCTTTTAGTAGAAATGAAAGTACGCCACATGGGGAGCTTCATGGTGCTGATGCTTGGCTGTTCCAGATAAGTGAGTGTCATGGAGGGGAGCTGGTCAAGCATCTAACCATTCGCTAAAGATAAGCGTAGCTGGACTTGTCCAAGTGGGAATCCAACAAATATTATCTTTCACATCCACAAGGTTGTACTTATTCTTGGGTTACAAAATGCATTGCTTGATCGAAAACATCTTGAAAACAAACACTTAACATCATCATTCAAATTTCAAACCCTTTTGGAGATAAATACAATTGAATCAATCCATATGTTATTGTTTGCCCTTGGGATTTACATCCTTAGAGGTTTCTAAACATTGGATTACATCTCAATTTGTCTACTAAAGTAAACAATTGGTAAACCCTTGCCTTGAGTTCATCAAATTTCCACATAAAATATTTTGTGGGATTTGGAGAAATAAAGACATCGAACATCCTAGTTTGGAAAACTTAATCAAAGAAAGTGTTTTTCGTAAAATAAATCCATTAAGCAAAGCTAATCAAAATGAACTTTCATGTGTGTTGAAGCCTCACGATTCTCAAGAAGTTCAAATCCCAAAGCAAAAATCATTGGTTCAAAATTTGAAAATGTATGTTCAAGTGGAATCACTTGTTGGTTACAAAGGTCTATAGAAGCATTGCATGCTCTTCAATACCTTAGGTTCAGAAACAAAGCGTCTTTAGGTTCATCTTAGGATCAAAGAAACGCATTTTCACCCATCCCAAAATATCAAAACAAAACCATCCCCCATCATCTTTTGAAAATCTGAAATCACCTAATGCTAGGTTTTTTGGCAAAAATCAAAAATCATCAACCTTGAGGATCAAATCCTTGAAAACTTTATCAAAATCATCTTCGCTAGGTATGTGTAATTTTAATTACTCAGATATGCTTAGTCAGCAACAAAATTCATCTCAGTTAGCTTCGTATAATGATGCATCCTTCTTTCAGAGCGTTTACAACCATTATCTTGTTTCATGGTAGATGCATCCTTCTCCACATGAAATTTATCATCCTTGAGAAAATGATCCCATAATCATCCAACATCTTAAAATTCTATTTGTCCAAAAATCAAAGTAATCAAAACCAACCAAAACGTATGGACAACCTAAAAGGAAAATCAAAATCCGCAACATATCTAAAAGTCCCAAAAGCCTAGTATCTCCTTCAAGACTTACCAAAAGATCATAACATCCATGTCATTCATCCTTTACATCATCATCATATCATCTTTCGATCCGCAAGATATCCTAAAAAATTTCCACTTTGGGGCATAAAATAAAGATCAATCCAAAGAAGTCAAGAGATTCATCTCCCATTCTTAAAAATTGATCCTTGTTTTATGGTTCAAACCAGATCTCAATACAAGAAGAGCATGGAAGCCAACAAAGAAACACCCACTTCAAGTGATCCAGCCAAACAAATGTCAGTTCTGAATCCCCGGCCAATCAAGCAATCCTTCACCATCTCTCATCATCAAGAAATCCACAAGAGAAACCAAACCAGGATTCCTCACCTTGGATGCCCAGCGAAGAAACAGAACCAAATGCTCCAAAATCTGGAGAACCATAAAATCATCAACATCATGATGAGGCTTAACCCTTCGTTATACATGCTTGAACTAGCAAAACAAGGGGGGCCAAATTACCTTCAGATTTTGACATGAGTACTCTTGCCCAATTTTCACCTACGGGCTCAATCAGGCAAGTCAAATTGTGTTTCAGATGTTCAAGAAGGTCAAATGGGATATTTACGTCATGGGTTGGATCACGCACGTGATGGTATTCCTCAAGGAGCTCAGTTGGAAGACATCTCCCAATCCAGTTTGGCGTAAAATTGTTCTAAGGAAAAAGTCAGCAAGACTCTGCAGTTGTCTTGCCGACTGGCATTCTGTTCTATTCCAAGGAGGCCCATCAGTCACTTAGACATCCCTGTCGCCGAGATCCTTTATGTGTCTCACGACCGACAAGCCCACAGAGGACTCTGAGCGCCCGCGATAACATCCTTCACTAAAGGAGTCAAGTCTCGTGACAAAGAAGGGTAGGCATCGGTGGTTTCACTAATGGTGAAGTTTGTCATGTATGGGGATCATCGCCATATGGCCCGGGCGACCCTTCCGCCTCACCAATAAGATAAGGACCGGATGCATTTCGGGTAAGTTCGAGTGGACTTCAAATGTCTGGCCGAAGAAATTATCACAAAGTTCTCCGGCACCGGGTTCTGTGATAACGCTCCCGCCTATAGTAAGTGAGTCTCTCAATAAAACAAAGTGAGCCCGGAATAGAATGTTATAAATTCCATGGAAAGGGTTTCGCAGAACTCGAGGCCCTCATAACAGATCGTGAAGTTCGGGGCATCCCCCGGAAACAAAGGGATTCCCCGGCTACGGTGTGTCACCGGGAGGAAGGCTCGGCATATTCGGGTGGACTGAAGCCCCACCGGTTAAAGCAACGTGGTTTCTGGTAGGTTATTCAACTAAGGGAGCCTGTCAAATGAAATGGGATCACAAAGTTTTCCCCGTGAGGTCCCACGACCGAGCATGTTAAGTTCTCCCTCGGCGGTTCCCTTTATTCAAAAGCAAAGCTCCTACCAGATAAAGTCTCAACGGGACCAAGGGAGTATCTACGATGCGCAGGAGTTCAAGTAGGTCTTCAAAAAGAGTTCGCCGATGTCCGGGGCTGGCGGTGAGTGGTCTCTTCCGGGAAGAAGCGACCAGCCACGAAAAGTTCTCTCCGTCCACGGAAAGTCTTGCTGACTTGAAGGAGCTCACCGAAAGATTTCAGGCTCAGCAAAACTTCTCACCGACCTGGTAGAGTCTCACTGAAAGGAAATAAGCCCGGGGAGAATAAAGCGATAACGCCATGAGGTTTTCCCAACTGACAGAGGTCTCCCCGACATAAAAGGAGTTCGCCAAAGGAAATGGAATTCTACATGATGTCTCGGCGAATGAAGGTGGTCCTGCCAACAGATGATGAAGCGAGCTCGCCGAAGATTTTTTGCCTTCGGTAGGAGGTCTCACCGACTTGCCATTGTCTCACCAAAGGAAATGTGAAGCTCGGGGAGACTCAGAAAGGAAGTCTTACACTCGGTAGGATGTCTTCCCGACAGGATGAAGGTCTCGACGACATCTGGTGCAGTGATAACCCACGAGGATCGGTATGATTCCTGAGGGCTCACCATGAGGTCTTCCTGAAAGTGATATGTCCTGCCGACTTTCTGGGAAATGACAAAGGCAATGTCGATATAAATTTGGTGGCTCAATGAGAGTTCTCGATGACGGCTGTATTCTATGCCAATGCTACTGTAGGGGTAAAATCGCATCGGGGAGACATGATTAGTGTCTCATCGACATGCGATTCAGTCTAATGACCCTTGACCATCTAAAATATTTATGGCATGAACGCATCCAATCAGAGTGAGCTAAGGGAGAGTCGTGGTAGTCTGACCAGGAAGAAGAAGATCAACATAATGAAAGGCAACGTGTATCTGTTTTGAGCTCAGGAGCATTCAAAGCAACTTGGCCGAAGAGGTTCAAGGAGGACACGAGAAACAGAAGTAAATGCATTTGGTAGCTACAAAAGATCTAAAGGCTTCTCTGGGGAATGACTCTTCACCGACATGGACAGCAGGGATGCAATTGAATGCAACATTAACTCCATTAAAAGATCTAGGGGAATGGTTTTCCAAAAATTCAGATATATTTTGTAAGCCCTAAGGGGCCGAAATCTTTTTGTATATAAGGCTTTTTTTTTGCCTTTTAGGGAGAGTTCGGATAATGCACTCAAAAAAGTTAGTGATTTTTTAGCAATCCTTCCTTAGTTGGTGTATGCTTTGTAACTCACTTCAATTTTTGGAATGTAAAGGATAGAGTTGCCTTGGCATTTGTTGATGCTTCAGTTTTCCATTACTGTTCTTGCAAAGTGTTGTGTATTTCAGGTTAATAATCAAGTTATCTTGTGAATTCTTCTTATTCCTTTATAACTTTATTTGGTGTTTCATGCCCTCCTTTGTAAAAAGCACCATTATATGAATCACAAAGTTGTGTTTACATAATCACACATAGATTCTTTTCTGTGAGTCTTTTCGTTTATTGAAAAAGTGTGTGTATCAAACCTGTTTGTGATATGTTAGTGCGTAGCTCATAGAATTTGATGTGTATCCTTATGATCATCGACAATTTTCAAGCGCAATCTGGATATTCCATTAATCTCATCAATTCGTTGTATCACCTTAGTTAGTTTTATTTACATGTACTCCTTCTCCCTTTACCCTTACATAATTAATAGTCTAGGTGACACCAAAGGAATTCGGCCTTCTCTGGAGGTTCATTTCAGTCTTAGGTGACCCGCAGCCTTGAAATGATCCCATGTTTCTCTAGAAAGCTTAGTCTTCATAACTTTGCATAGGGTGCAATTTTTAGAGGTAACAAGTACCATAGTGGAGACATCTTTTCCTCCAATCTCATCCACCATTCCCATCTCATCCACAACCCCATCCCAAAATATCACTCAAAAAATTCCGCAAATCATGACATCTTTTGCTCCAACCCAACCCAATGTTAATAAGGGAAATGCATTTCTTAATGCTATTCAAACACACCCTCTTGTTAATAATCAAAACTTGGATGCAAATACCACATTGGAACAAAACATACTCAAAAAACCAATACATAAGAATGTTCCTCTCACTTTCCATGATCCATCATCATCATTTTTTCGTGCAACGCCTCAAACTCCTCTCCTCACAAATTCACAAGAGGAAGGAGACATGTTCGGACCAGGGGGCATCTTTGACACCACAACTTTTTCACAAGAACTTGCACCCCTCACATTTCCACCTCTTCCACCATTACCATCATCATCCACATCACTCCTTGGTTTAGGGCTTCCCCCTCTACCAACTATCAATCAAACCAATATCCCAAATATCAATCAAAGCATTATGACAAACGCTCAAAACTTGTCGTCAATATTGCAACAACATATGACAAATGCACAAGCAATTGCAACATCATCAAACACTCCCCTAATATCGCAAAGCATGGTCACTCAAAATACCAACACGGCATCAACACCACCATCCATCAATCAAAACACCAACACGACATCATCAAACACCATTCCAAATCCACCACCACCCCCACCACCACGAACTTCCACCACATCAAGCCAATACAATGCGGCATTACAAGCTGCTTTTCAAAGGGGATTCCAACAAGTGCAAAAACAAAAATCCACACAACTAGCCACTCAGCAAGCTGCTCAAGCTGCCCAAGCAGCACTAACCGCATTACAAGCACAACAAGCCGCACAATCCCAAGCTTTATTGCAACAACAACAAGCCGCTCAAGCTACACAAGCCACTCAAGCAACCCAAGCCGTATTGCAAGCACAAAAGGCTGCTCAAGCACAAATTCTATTACAACAACAAGCAGCACAAGCTCAAGCTTAGGAAAACGCCCAATATCAAGCACAACAAGCACAAGCACAGGCACAACTTCTTGCACAAAAACAAGCCGCACAAATGCAAGCATATTAGCAAGTAATTAAGCAATATCAAGAGTAGCAAGAAGCGATCGAATTGGCAGCCCAACAACAAGCGTTGTTGGAACAACAACAAGCATAATAGCAAGCACAAATCTTAGCACAAAAACAACAAGATCAACAACAGGCATTGTTCATATAGCAGCAAGTGGAAGCCTACCTAGCTCAGCAGAACATACATATACCATCAAACAACACACCGATCAACCCACCCATCCAACCCACAATCAAAACAATACCCCAAATGACTTTCATCCCACCCCCAATCCAATAAAATGATGTGATCTATTAATAAACGTGCTGTTCTAAATGTGTGTCTTTCCCCACCTCCAATTCCAACAAATGAAGACACCCACAACCTCAGGTTCCGTATCCATCTGGATAGAGCCCAGTAATAACGCATTCCAGGATTTGAGGATCCCAAAATTTCGAGAAATATCGTAGGGATGGGAAACCCTAATATCACATCAAGGGAATTCCGTGTTCATCGAGATGGAAGTTCGTGATACCTAATTTGCTACTTATCTCTGATGTGACTATTTCCCTAGAGTCTCAGAGGGCCACGCCATGGAACGGTTCTCTCACTCCTACCTTCAAGCATTAGGAAATTCCAAAAAATTATAGATGCATTCATAAAAAATTATGCATGCAACATTGCAATGGATGTTAGTCTAGAATAACTCTCATCTCTAAAACAAGGTAAGGGTGAATCATTCACTTTATTCTTACAACGATGGCGATCCAAGGCCAATAATTTAAGGGAACTGGACCATGCCGTAAGAACAAAAGTTTTCACCATCATAGCCAACCTTGAAGGCCTCTTGGCATTTCATCTCAAGGTTCAGGGCATCACCACATATGATCAGTTGATCCCCAAGGCGCTTAGCATCAAACGAGCCCTTATGACTCAACCCGCGGAATCAACTTCATACCCCGAACAAAACAACTGCCCACCCTCCAATTACAATGATAAACCTCACACATGGGCAACGAAAAAAAACATTACTAATGATGGTGTCGTCGATGCCAAGGTGGTCATTAGTGCTCCTCGACAAAATACACCCACACCACAAATCCAAATCCAACACCAAAACAATCATCACGCAATACAACAATCCAACAACAATCCAACAATCAACAATCTCAATGACCAAAGGGGACCACCCCAAAGGAAGAAGAGTTATCCCAAGTGAAAGTACACCACTTTGGGGGAACCACTTGAAGACATAATGAAAAAGCTAATAGACGAAAAATTCATCAAGGCTCCTACCTTTGAGAATTACTAAGAACGAGATGTGAAACCTCCTTGGTATAATGAGAATCAAATTTACGAATTCCATAAAATCAAAGGCCATACCACAAATAGTTGCATGAGATTGAAAAACATCGATAAAAGAATTATAAATGTGGAACAACCTATAAGAAATCAAGATCTTAA
The DNA here is from genome assembly GCA_007258455.2 of Sequoia sempervirens. Classification (NCBI taxonomy): domain Eukaryota; kingdom Viridiplantae; phylum Streptophyta; class Pinopsida; order Cupressales; family Cupressaceae; genus Sequoia; species Sequoia sempervirens. The sequence continues at coordinate 13,048 of VDFB02264432.1, read as the reverse complement.
GATATACACGAATTCGATGCCCAATCATGGCAACAAAGGGAATAAAATGATAAAGGGAAAGGCACCCACTCAAACGTAAACCATGTGTATGAAACAGTCATCGCCTCCCTATATGAAAACTGCATCGTCATCACCATCAAAGGTGCCCATGTCGATTATGGAGTCACCACAAGAGGCGAAAAAGTTACCATCACAGGGTCATCCAGCCAAACAAAGTCCTTGCATCTAGATCTATTCCTAATGGCTATAATGTCCTAGATCAACTCAAGAGAATGCCAGCGCAAATCTCCATCACGGAGTTGCTAAAAATCTCATCGGCCCATAGGAAAATCCTCGAAGAAGCGTCATTCTCATCCACTATCCCCGCACTGGAAGTGCAATTCCAAGTTGCTGGTCGGAACACTGGCTAGGCCTAATCTCCGGCATTCTCTAACCGTGGATTTCAACCATCTCACAATCGCACCCCCCAATTGGAAGCCATTACAGTACAAGAGCAAATTCAAAAGTGGTCTCGTAGATTTGATGCAAGCAAGGTTTCAACATTTGTTCTCTTAGCCTCATCAAACAATTGAAGATATCAGAAGATTTTATCGACAAAGGAAAGGGTATCACAATAAGAGCATATGACGACCAAGAAAGAGTGTCTCAAGGCAGATCAAACTCCCTATTCAAGTAGGGCCAGCTCTCATGGAAACCACTTGTCAGGTCTTGGACCTTGACTTACCATATAATATCCTCCTAGGCCGCCCATGGATTCATGCAATGAAGGTAGTAGTGTCAAATTTCCACCAATGTGTGGAATTTACACATGAAGGACAAGAAGTGACCATCCATGGAGATCCTGAACCTTTCTCACACTGCAAAAATCTTGAAGAAAAGTATTACAAAATCCCCCAAGTACCAAAAAATGATGAGGGCCCATCCACACCATACATCGATCCCACCACTCTCGCATCCACTTCTGCGACAGAGACACCCGCCACTCCCACCATCTCTGACATCAAGGTCATCATCCAAGATAACGGCTGTGGAAACTACAAGCTCCCTAATAATGCCTTTGTGGTAGGAGAGTTACCACAATCTCCTAGATCACGGGGACGTCCACAAATAAATGAAGCCTCCACATCCCAAACATTTCCTGAAGATTATCCTGAATTCACAAGCTGGGGAGATCTTGGCCAAGAGGTTATTGAGGAAGATCCATCTCATATGCTCTATCAAGATGAAAGACCATAAGCTGACTTACCAATGGATGACCGAAGCAAGGGTCTGCAAATGATGCTCACAATGGGCTACGACAGAAATCAAAGACTAGGACAAAACGACAATGGGCTTATAATACCTATCATGCCAGAGATGCGACCGATAACAAATCTTGGCCTTGGATGTACCCCTCCAAGTATAACCATGTGAGGTCGAAGTCCTCCAGTTAGAATGGTTAATAACCCTCATTAGCCAACTGCAACAAAATTATGATTACCAGTATCCACAGGTCGTGTTCAAGATAACTATACATTTGATATAACCGATGTCTGTAGTAGTAGCGATGATGAGGACCCCACATCCAACTTACCTAGGCTATTTGAGGATACCACTCTTTACATGAGTAGCACCCTATCTTTTGAAACAGACCATCAAAATCATGAGATCCACCTAGTATATCCCCAACTCATCGACTACGACCAACGAGGACCACCAATTCTTGATACATTCGAAAACGATGAGGCGCTCTCAGAATTCATGGGACTGCAAGATAACATTCCAGATGGGGATCATAAAGCAAGGTTCATAATAGAGTTAGAAACACATGCCTATTATGGGGAAACAATTGAATCCCTCAATCGCAAAAGTGAGAAATTAAGAATAATATCCAAGTCCTTGAGTGAAAACCACACTGTGGCACTCTCTGACCAAAAGAAAGTAAAAAGAAAGGACACATCCAATGGTGAAAACCTCTTGAGTTGTCTCGAGGATGGGATTCAATCTTCCTTTAAGAGCTATTCATCAAGAAAAGTCAGTAGTCTTGGCAGAAAAATGCAACCCAGTCAACCTAGGAACAGAGGAGACCCCGCATATCACATTCTATGCAGAATCACTATTATCAGAAGAGCAAGAGCTCCTAGCAGCCTTCTTAAGGGAAAGACAGATAAAATTTGCATGGAGTTATGCTGACATGCCAGGACTTGATCCAAAGACCGTGGTTCACTACTTAGCAGTGTATCCAGAAGCAAAGCCTATCAAACAAAAGCTTCAAAAAATGCATCCTCAAATCGCCCTATTAGTCAAAATGGACTAAAAAAGCTATTAGATGCAGGATTCATCCGACCGATAGACTATCTAGAATGGGTGTCAGACTTGGTACCTGTTTCAAAACCCGACGGGAACATCAGAATCTGCACAGATTTTAGAGACTTGAACAAGGCATGTCCAAAAGATGACTTCCCGCTTCCCAACATCGACATGATAGTAGACATGTTAGTTGGACATGAGATGTTGTCACTAATGGACAGATTCTCAAGGTACAATCAAATCATGATAGCTAAAGAGGACCAACATAAAACAACTTTCACTTGTCCATGGGGGACCTATTGTTGGAACATGATGCCATTTGGCTTAAAGAACGCAGGAGCAACATATCAAAGGGCTATGACATTGATATTCCATGACATGATCCATAAGATAGTCGAAGATTATGTTGATGATATTCTAGCCAAGTCCAAAAAGAGAAAAGATCACATAGCAACCCTAAGTGCCATCTTTGACAGACTAGAGGAGTACAAGGTCAAATTAAACCCAAAGAAGTGTGTCTTTGGCATACAATCAGAAAAACTCCTAGGATATAGTGTCAATGAGGGGTATTAAGGTAGATCCAGCAAAGATAAAATCAATCCTTGAGATGGAGGCACCAAAAACATTAAAGCAATTAAGAGGTCTCCAAGGAAGACTCCAATCCATTCAAAGATTCATAGCACAACTGGTGGACAAACAAAACCCATATTCTCACCTACTCCACAAGGGAGTAGCGTATAAATGGGATACCAAGTGTGAAGAGGCATTCAACAAAATTAAGGAATATCTACTAACACCACCAGTCTTAATGCCACCAATCCTAAGAAAACCATTGATCCTATACGTGTCAGCAACAACAGTAGCCCTTGGAGCTCTCCTAGCTCAACATGACGAAAATGGAATGGAAAGGGCTATCTATTACATCAACAGAACAATGGTTGGGCACGAGCTAAACTATTCATTCATCGAGAAAGCATGTCTTGCAGTAGTGTTTGCATCACAAAAATTTAGACATTACATGTTGGCACACAAAATAAAACTCATTGCCAAAATTGACCCTCTCAAGTATCTACTATCAAAGGCAATGCTCACCGAAAGAATGAAAAAATGGGTGATGATACTATTAGAATACGACATAGAATATGTGGAGAGGAAAGCAATCAAAGGCCAAGTCATCGCAGATCAACTTGGAGAAGCACCAATCTATTCAGAGAATCCTCTTGTCTCAGAATTCCCAAATGAATCTATTTTCAATCTCAACGTAGCTGACCACTGGAAACTATACTTCGATGGCTCATACACACAACATGGATCAGGAGCTGGTTTCTTCTTCATCACCCCACAAGGGGATTGCATACCAAGGTCCTACAAACTGGCATTTCCTTGCACCAATAACATCACGGAATACGAGACTTTAACCATAGGTCTTAGAATAGCAGTGCAGTGGAACATTATAGCTCTCAAAGTATACGACGACTCTCAATTGATAATAAATCAAGTCAACGATGAATATCAGACCAAGGACGACAAGCTCACTCCATACAAGAAATTGGTGGAGACTCTCAAAGAATCCTTCATTGAAATCACATTTGAGCACATTCCTAGAACCAACAACAGAACAGCAGATGCCATGGCAACAATCGGATCCTTGCTTGACATCCCCCACAACGTTCTAAAATATGAATTCCTGATTGAGCAACTTCTTGTGCCTACATTCAAGGTACCAGAATCAGAATATGTGTGCGAAATTGCTGGTCCTGGCGATCCTTGGTATCATGACATTTACACATACTCTTCGTGATAGGAGCTACACCACGATTTTACTCCTCAAACCTTAAAATGAACTCCTTTATAAAAAAGGCATCCATATTCTTTCATCCTAGGAGATACCCTATATCATAGAAGCATAGAAGGAACCCTACTATGTTGCTTAAATGTTGAGGAGGCATTAACTGCTCTAACTAAAGTACATAACGGTATCTGTGGTTCACACTCGAGTGGAATGACCATAGCCAAGAAACCGCTAAGGATGGGGTATTATTGGCCCACAATGGAACAAGAGGCACATGATTATTCCTGCAAAGTGTTCATAATGTCAAAAGAGCATGGGGACTCATCCATGCTCCAAACCAAGAACTTCATCCTATTATCACACCATGGTTCTTTCGCTAGAAGCGGGGACTTGATCCTTACTGCAAAATCACTTCCACTTCATCTAACAAACACAAATCTCATCATAACCGCGAATGTAGTACTTTACTAAGTGGGTGGAAGCCATACCCATGACGTATATAATTGGGAAGCAAATTTCTAAGTTCATCTTGAATTATCTCATTTGTTGATATGGTGTTCCACAAGCCATTATCTCGGATAATGGGACACCATTTAAGAATCAAGAGGTCTGTGACTTATGCGAAAAATTCAAAATCCAACATCGCTTCTCTACCCCATACTATCCCCAAGGCAATGGCCAAGCAGAAGCTACAAACAAAACCATTCTGAAAATCCTCAAGAAGACAGTTAATGACACTAGTCGTGACTAGCATTTTTAGCTTAATCCCGCCCTCTGGGCCTATCGAACCAAGATCCGCACACCCACTAGTGCCACCCCCTTCTCCCTGGTCTATGGATCAGAAGCAATACTCCCCATTGAGATAGAGATCCCATCACTCAGGATATCACTGCATAACCTCATTACAAATGAAGAGTACCGCGTGTCAAGATTGAATGAGCTAGAGCTACTGGATGAGCAATGTATAGATGTCTTGAACCATTTGCAAGTCTATCATAATAGACTCAAAAGGAGCTACAATAAGAAAATCAGAAGCAAGACTTTCCAAGTTAGAGAACTGGTGTTAAAAGAGAATTAGAAGAATGTCCCAAACCCAAGCAGCAAAGGCAAGTTTGAACATAATTGGTTGGGACCTTTCGTTATCACAGCAAGTTACAAGTCAGGGGCATATCAGTTATCAACACCCAAAGGGGAACCTCTGCAAGAGCCCATGAATGGCTCCCATCTCAAAAAGTTTTATGCCTAAAATCTTTCAAGGTATAGAACCAAAAAATAAAAAAAATCAGAAAATGTCATGAAAAAATGGTTACTTTGGCAAAAACCTGGCAAATAGGCGTCTTGGTAACAAAATAATAATTAAAAAGCAAAAAATCCAAAAAAATAAAAAAAAGATTGAAAATAGCAAAGAGAAAAAAACATCCTCTAGTGAAGACCACTTTAGTGGCACTTTGGACAAGTACCTTGGTGAAAACCTAGCAAACAAGTGCCTTGTGTAAATAAAAACTTCCCATCCACCAGGATCTTGACGACTTGTTCGGCATCATTCATCCATTACACTTCCATCATCCATCGCATTTGGATCTGCATCCATCACTTAGCCACCCGCATCTGCACCATAGCTTGGTCCTGTGTTCGTATCATGATCCTTCCTAGTACTACTCGGCCCATCCTCAAGGTCAGTTTGTCCTACCTTTATCGGAGTAGTTTATTGCATCACACTAGGGGCATGTTCTTATTGGATCAGATTCATGTATATCCTTAAAATCCTAAAATTAGAAAATCCAAAAACATCAAAACATATCAAAATCCCAAAAACATGTCAAAAAGTCAGTCAAAAAAATAAAAAAACAAGGTCGTCTTGTCAAACTACGTTGTCTCTGAGCTTGAACGTAGGCAAGGTTGATCTTTGATCATCCCCCGAGACATTTAGGTTAGTCCTATAGGAGTCCGTCATAATAAACTGACATCTCATCATGTATATCACCATCTGTAAATCGATCAACTCGTCAGTCAAACTATGTGGTCTCTGCGCGTATAACGTAGGCAAGGCTAATCTATTGATTAGCCCCCGAGGCCCCTAGGATAGGTCTTTAGGTTAGTATCTTGGTCAAAATCTCAGAAAATCCCAAAACATTTGGAAAATAAAAAAAACAAAACATTTGAAAATCTCAAAAAATACCAAAAACAACCTCAAAACATCTCAAAAAAGTCAAAAACATCCAAATATTTGAAAAAATCCATCCATCTCATCTCACTGGCACCCGCAATAACGTCACTCACAATAAATGATTGTCATCCTCAATCTTTGGTAAGATAATCAAAAACAAGTCTAGCAGGTCGAAAATGAAAACTCAAATCATCAAATCTCAGGTCTAAGTCAGTATGTAAACAAGTTGGTCATCTCTTTGTATCGGTAACTCATCATCTAATCGGTCCCATATCAATCATTTGAAAGAATGCTTTGAATAAACGAAATGACATGCCACCATCCACTAACATGTCCTAGGATGAATCCTTCCTACAATGGGCATTATCTTTTGGCAATAGTTTCGGCTCTTATCCTTTAAAACACATCCTCCTTTGGTTAGCGGTATTGAAGAGCATCAACTTGTTTGTTTACTTTGTCTTTATCTTTATCTTTCGACTTATCTTATTGCGCTCATTCCAAGGACTTCTTGCTGTTATCCGAATAGAGGATTTAGAGAAATAGGAATGGGGCAATGATCATTATCTTTTTGTCTGCTATGCTTGTTGGACGTTCTTGTAATATAACCTTGGCAAATACTTGCTTTGTTAGGTATGTATGGAGGAGGTCTAGGACAACTTGTTGACTATTGCATGGATAGGTTTACCTTTCCGCGTTTTGGTCTGAGGTGTTTGAAACCTCTAAAGTGCATCTAACAAGGTTTCCATATGTCAGGTGTGAACAAGGATACTCCTATCTGCTTGTCAAGTCAAAGTCCATCACACTAGGTACCACACCATCCTGATTTTCTATACCTTGATGCATCGTACCACATGTTTTATCAAACATAAGAAAAATTGGCCCTTTGAAAATCCCAATTCCTTAGCAAGTAATCATCATCATTTGCATTTGCATCATCTTGTGTCTTGTTGAAATGACTTCTTCTCTTCTTGCTCATCGCGCTAACAAGGTACTATCACCATCTTCATCATCATCGATCATGCATCCACAAATCATTAGCATATTGCATCAACATAACATATAGGGAACATATGCATTGCATTTCCACCATATTATAAAAGTACATCCATTTTATTACATTGCATCCATTCCTTGCATCACATTACATCTATCACATAAATCATCGCATAAACATTTACGTTTCATGATCATTTTTGCATAATTATAAACAATAGGTATATAAGCATTTAAATCATTAGCATGCATACTTTCATAACATCATAACATCATCTCACCACATTACGTTCATATTACATTACGCATCATCATACCACTTTGCATTAACATACCATTACATCATATTAAAATGCATCACATACACATACATTATCATTTAATATGTTTAAGATAATAACATTTTTTATTCTAAGCATCCTAAAAAACCATCTCATTTGCATCATATCATGACCATCGCATTACATCATTACATCATATCATAAATAGCATCATAAATCATTCATTGCATAAATAATTCCACATAAGCATAAATAGAAAATAATCCATCACATACAAGGCGTACACCCATCCATAATCCGTTCATGTATAAGCATAATTCACATAACACTTCACGTATATACCATATCATTTTGCATATTACATTCCATATCACATATCACATCATCATTTGCATCAACATAAATAAATCATCATATAGACAACATCATTGCACATCACATAAATACATATGCATAATATAGATCTGTTAGTCATAATGCATTCATTATCAAAAGGAAAAGCATCCATAAACATATCATCATAAACATCATTGCACAACATATAGAAATAGAATCATTCATACATGCATAAATAAAAGGGTACACATCACATCACATCAAAATCACCATCGACTCATCTCATATATCATCAATAATGTAACTGTCATAGTACAAAAAATAAATCAGATCACTGTACATGTATGTCAATCAGTACAAAAGGCCCATTGAGCTATCAAAAATGAGCCCATAAGGCACAAAAAGTATCGTATCATCTCGATCAAGCTCTGTCCCAGTGTATGTTGCCTTCGCCTCTGTCACTGTGACCCTCTACTGGTCTGTAGTTGGTCCGCTCTGAGTACTTTAGGACCTGTCCTCCTCTAGGTACGGCCTCATGATAATGCCTCCGGTAGTACTCGGCCTCTCAGACGACATCCCTATATGATCGAACCGACACTATAATTCGGGAGAGGCTGCTCTCTTAGCCATCGCCTAGCCTGCGGGTCATCAGAAGCTCTACACCCTCGCTCTGCTTGTAATGGCTTGATCCCTCTTAGCCCGAGCTACTCTCGACTTCTCGCTGATCTCTCTCAAATTGCCACGACTGACTTCTGCTTCTAACTATTTAATCAAAGACATCCCGGTGCATCCTCGCCTTGCCGGGTCGTATTCGAGGTTGTACCACGGCTGCACCTCGAGGGCCGACATCATCGCCTGCGGGTGGTACACCGTGGCATCGAATCGTTGATAGCATCGACATTATCGCCTCTACCTTGGTCAACCGAGGCATAACCGGGCTGGTCCCGTCGAATGTCAAACCCTCCGCCTCATCCTCTCTTTAACTCAACATCTTAGAACTGCATTTTGAATAGTCAATTGAAGCGGAGGCCGGAACCAATCCCTGTAGGCTCGAGTCATGCCAGGATCTGCGAGTCCCTAATCGTAGGCCCATGGTCGAGCCACCAACTGCTTGAAGTTGTCGACCGCCTCTGAAGCAGGAATATACCGCCCCCATGAAACCTGTGTCATGGTGCGGGTGAAGATGGCTACGTGATCATCATCGGTGATCCTGGTTCACTGAATCGACACAGACGCCTGTGAGTACCTCTCTAATCATGGTGTGTCTTTCCTTGTGATAAAACGGTCTTGGCGGCAATAGAACAACTAATCTGCATCGTCGGCCCATCTGGGCCGACCAAGATATGGTCGCCAAGTAAAAACCTGCATCTCGTCCAAGACCCTCCTCCAATAGGGGATCTCGTGCTCACTGGTGTGTGTGAAGGACACATCACCTCTGTATCGCCACATGAGGGTATCGTCTGGCAACATCAGAATAGAAACAACATGTGGACGCGGCACAACAATGTGCTCCCATGCCCAAACGTGAAGAAGAGTCACCCCTGCTCCAAGTGCTCTGCCATCCATGTAGACGTACTCATGGAGATCTTTGTATAAAGAAGCTAGAAGAATCGGCCCCCAAGCAAAACGAACTGGCCTATCTCAAACCATCCACTCCCAGCAATATCCCCAGCCGGGACTGAAGTATCGCCCTCATCTGTCAGGGGCAACGAGACCCGAGATGATGGATGCAATCACCCAGCGGAAGGGAGGTGCCATGATCCTGTGCTGCTCGAGCTCTATCTGTCCCTCGCAAAAAATGATATCCTGTGTGGCGAGGACTCTGTGGCAGGCCTCGCGCCCCTCATCCATGTCAAAAATGACCCGTTGGTCGTGAATCGACAATCGCAAAATATGCCAAACATCCTCTAAGGTGACAGTGGCCTCACCAGTGGGAAGATGAAATGAAGAGGTCTCATTGTGCCATCTCTTAACTAGCGCTGACAACATCCCTAAGTGGGTGCGAATGGGTGTTGCGTAGGCAATGTACCATAACCCCGCAATCTGAAGTCGATCCTGATCCATGTCGCTCAAATCCTGCAAAAATCCAGACAAGTCCAGTGACCTGTGCTCTCGAGAGTAGAGCTCCCTCGCCGTGTCCTGCATCAAGGAAGGTCACTATGTTAAATTTTTTGAAAAATTCTTCATCGAGCATTCAAAAAACTTATCAAGTGGTGCAACCCATGATGCAGTTTGATTTCTAATCAAACTCCGACGCTAGGGCAGAGCAAAATCGCACCACTGCGGTGCACTTTCTTATCTAACGACACACTTTGAGCAGAATTGAGACCGTTGCGTCGCACTTTGCAAACTTCCCTACCAACCCCGAGCTCAGTGTCGGAGTTTTCAAAACTCCAAACTGCACCGCTGCGGTGCAATATCACACCGCACGACGTAGTTTGATTCCCAAGCGACGCTATATAGCGTCATTGCAGGCAGACCGACCTTAAAAGCATTAAATGAAAGCAATAAATGAAAAAACGAAGCTCAGGTAAGGGTCACATACCGGTGCCCCGATGCCAAGTGGCCGCTAATATCTCTGAACTCGATCAGAAATGTGCAGGGGAAGCTATCGTTGTGCCATATCGTCAGGAGGTTAGAGCTCAAATCTCGAGGTTGCAAATGAGGGTGTGTGAAAATGACTTGAAAGTGACCCCTCGGGCCCCTTTTAAGCTTAAAAATTAGAGTTTTTTCACCCTGATTGGCTCTCCTACTAGGGTTTTGGACCCTCGAACCTGTTTTTGTCCAGTTGAGGCCTGTTTTACATCGTTTTATTGCGTTTAGACACATTTTACCCTCCCCTCGAATTTTCTCGCATCTTTCAGCACTTTGTCCTTTTTCAAGTAAGACGCTTCCCAAAAATTAAAAAATTTTCGGGCCCAATCTCTCAAGGCAATATAATGGCATGTTTTCTCTTGCCAGGAAGCAGTGGGGCAAGATTTTAAATAACAATTTTTTTTGGCTTTGATCGAGATCGTTTATTCTTTGAACCAATGCAACAATTGCATTGCTTCAAAGAGGCAAAAAATGTAGACATCAGAAATATACCAATTGACATTGTGAATTCTGATCTCTAATCTACTAACATTGTTTCCCATCCCTAATCATCTCTCTGCCTAACCATTTAATCAAATCTCCTTATCTCACAAATTCATCAATATTCCTCTCTTAATTGAATAAATCATTTTATCTAATTAAGTCAATTTCTCTATTAATTAAATCAATCCATCCGATCTAATTATCCCTATTTAATTAAATAATTAATTTTATTTGATTAAATCTCTAAAGTCTATCTATTAAATTAAATAAATTAAAACCTTATTTAATTTGATCTAACACCATCTCTTTTAATTAAATAAATCAAAATCTTCATTTAATTAATCTTTTGTCATATTCCTCTCTTATTTGATTTAAATAAATCCATAAATTTGAGTCAAATAGGTCACATCATCTAACCTCTCTCATTAAATTAATTAACCTTTGATTAATTTAATCTCTAATCATGTCCCATCCTCTAGATTTTGCAAGTTGCACATGAAAATAGATTCAATTCATTTATTAAATCTCTATTTTCCTCACAAGGCATCTTTTGGAATATTCTCCAAATTTGAATTCAAAAATTCCAAGTCAACATGTACATCCAACAAGGCAATAACTCCATCTTACATGTCCTTTGCCTTGAGCCAAGTGGCATTTATTGCATTTTCCCTTCCCTTTTGCAAATCATTTCAACAAAATTTAAAATTCAAAAATATGCATTTATTGGCACAATCCCCAAATATTGCACATCCTCCATCCACTCATAGATTGACAAGTGGCATCATGTCATTGGATAAATGTTAGTCCCACATTGCTCAAATTTGGACATTCATCCATCTTGGCATTCTATAAATAAAGAGCTCATATCCTCATTTGATCATCCACAAATTATGCAAAGTTATTATGCTAAAATATTTAGCCATTTCCATCCATCACCATTGAGTTCTTAGTTAGTTTTTTTGTAGATTTTGGCTTAGAGCTCTCATCCTTCATCAACAAAGTGGATCAATCATCATCAACATATCAAGCTTGCATCTTAAGAATTCGGAAAGGGTCAATTTTCACATCAATTTGGCACCAATTCCCCTATGGGATCATGTGTTTGCTATTCTAATTAGGATTGAATCTATGTTTTCTTATTTCATTGTGTTCTTTGTTATTTTCTTTCCTAATTCAAAGTTTGTAAATGGATTTCATGGGGAATCCTTGTTCATGCTTGCAATTTCTAACTTAAGGTGTTTGTTCTCTTTGTTTTGCAGGTATTAGGATTGGGGTTCACACAATCTTAACATGCAAAGGAGTTAATTCCAAGAAGCCAACTTGGGCGCCCAAAGTGGGTCCAAGTCATTTTCTGTTAATTGAAACATCTCTCTCCACCATTATGCAAGAATGGTCATCCCTTGTTAACTAAATGTAGTCCCTATTATCTATCATGCAACTCAAGTCATTAGTCATGCATTCCAAGTTAACTAAAGTCAACTAGCATTCAACTAAAACTAACTAAAGATAAATAAACCATAACTAAACTAAACTAAACTAAATTGAACTGAACTGAACTGATTCTGAACTGAACTGAACTGAATTGAACTAAATTAAACTAATTTAAACTGAACTAAACTAAAATTCGTGCATGTAAACATCAAACCCTAACTCCTAGGATCTTTACATGCATTCAGAAGTGTTATCTCTTACTCCAAATAGTTAACTAAACTCAAGGTGGGTTCCACCTTCCATGTGGGTGCCCCATGTGCTCCTATTATTGAGGAACTCATCTTGGACACCCTCACATGCTCCTATCATTTAGAATTAATTACAAATGTCAATTAACACGATTATTTCATCCACTATTAATCTTTTTCTAATCCTAGTGTTGGGGAACACTTTCCAAGGACTTAGGAGATACATGAAATAAATAATGTTTAGGATTGCAATTAAATGGCATCCTATTTCCAACATTTGTAAGAAGAATGAGAGCTAAGACTATGCTTTAGAATGATAATATCATTGTTAAAGAGGAGGACCCCCTAGAGGGTTCTATAGAGCTCCTTCTATACTCAATCAATTGATGTAGACAATACATACAACTTAACAGACCGATGGATCCCTTATTAA
>VDFB02264431.1:0-16428 GCA_007258455.2 Sequoia sempervirens | reverse complement strand
GAACTAAATTAAACTAATTTAAACTGAACTAAACTAAAATTCGTGCATGTAAACATCAAACCCTAACTCCTAGGATCTTTACATGCATTCAGAAGTGTTATCTCTTACTCCAAATAGTTAACTAAACTCAAGGTGGGTTCCACCTTCCATGTGGGTGCCCCATGTGCTCCTATTATTGAGGAACTCATCTTGGACACCCTCACATGCTCCTATCATTTAGAATTAATTACAAATGTCAATTAACACGATTATTTCATCCACTATTAATCTTTTTCTAATCCTAGTGTTGGGGAACACTTTCCAAGGACTTAGGAGATACATGAAATAAATAATGTTTAGGATTGCAATTAAATGGCATCCTATTTCCAACATTTGTAAGAAGAATGAGAGCTAAGACTATGCTTTAGAATGATAATATCATTGTTAAAGAGGAGGACCCCCTAGAGGGTTCTATAGAGCTCCTTCTATACTCAATCAATTGATGTAGACAATACATACAACTTAACAGACCGATGGATCCCTTATTAAGCAATCCATTATCTCAGAGGTGCTTCATTTAAATTATCAAGAAGGAAATCATAATCTTGAGATGGTGTCGGCATTGTATATGCAACTAAGAATCCTTAAAACTTCTAATCAATTGTGTATAGAAAAGTAATAGAAGCAAATCTAATTGAATACATCTTAATGGAAATAAGTGTATCTGGAAAAAAATTCAACTAAATAGATTCAAATAAAAAATAACTATTGTGGGTAAGTATAATAACTGCTATTGGTAATTACTATCAGAAGTACATTAACTCGATGACTCAACTATATTTTTGATAGGGAAAAGAAAGTTTTGATGGGACCTGAAACCCATTACAAGAAGGTTTTGAAGGGACCTAAAACCCTATACAAGGAAAATATGCTGCAAGAAAAATAATAAGCTAACCAAACCACAGCCCATCAACAACAACCAAAAATGCTATAACAAATAGGTTTTGAAGGGACCTCAAACCCTAAGCCAAGATTTTATAGGGACCTAGAACCTATAGGTTTTGAAGGGACCTTAAATCCTTTACAACTAAGTTTTGGTAGGGACCTTGAACCCATCAACTTATGCATGAAGAGAGCTATCATACCCCTATGATGCATTAGAATAAGCAAAACCAAACTCCCCACCTCAATAGGGAAGTTAGAGTGGAAACCAAAACACTGAAACCCATTAGCCACCATATAGCTCCAACTTGTCAGAACAACCAACCCAAACTCCTCCTCAGATAGAGAGGGATCCCCTCTAATGGAGAGGAAGAAATAATAACCCTTACCACCAAATCCAACACTCACCTGTACCCACAAGTTCCACCTCAATAGAAACAAGTAGAAAGGAAGAGAAGTTTCCACCAAGTCAATAGTAAACACCTCCACCTCAAAAGGAGGGAGCTCCACCTCAAAAGGAGTTATCTTCACCTCCATAGAAGACTCCAATAGAAGAACCTAGAAGAAAGAAAGGATTTGGGAAGTAAAGGCAGTCATAACCTCCTTTGGCTTGGCAGGAAACAGGAACTCAAAATTTTGAGCCTGCAAAATAAGCCTTTGAAACAACCCAACAACCAAGAGCATAGCCTCCCAACGAAGTAGAGATAGCAGGGTAAAGACCAGATGCCTAGCCTCATTCACCAGCTAGAAACTCTGGGACAACAAATGACATATTGAAAGCCACCCAAATTGCCTCCAAGAAAGAAAAAATAGATAAAATATGTCTAGAACAAACAAATAGCCCACCTAGAGGCCAACAAACAACACCCAAGAAAAAGAACAGAAGCAAGAAGGCATCCAAACAACCAACAGGAAGAAACCCACCTTCACAGCAAGGGGAAAGAAACCCCACCCAACCAGAGCCTCCACCACAAAAGAACATTTAACAATACTGGACAAGAGGCACAAAACAAACCAGAAATCCACAAACCACCAAAAAGGTAGAAGGGAGAAGAGATCTTCACGAGGGAAAACCACCAAAGCCACGAACAACAGCCTAGCTGAAAGGATCATACCCTTAAGGAAAGCACGAGCTCCCATGGTGAAAAGTAGTAAGAGGAGGAAGCCACCATGACAAACCACACACACCTCAGACATAAAGGACCCCTCAGCTAGACAAAAACTCCAACAAAGAGCCAAAATGATAGGGGAAAGAGCCACCAAAGCCAAAGGGAAGCTAGGAAAACCACCTGAAAACAACCAAGCTCACCTAGAAACAACAAGCATTGCCAGAGAGACATCAAATGACCCTCTAATGCCAACAACCACAGACAACTCTTCAACACCACTCCCAATCCCGTCTAAGTACAAATCCATCACTAGGAAACAAGAAAGGGCTGCAGAAGAGAAAGAGAGAAGAGGAGCCAACCAAAAGATAGAGCCCTTCTCCTCACAACACCACATAAGAGAGGAAGCCATAAAAGCACAATGCAACTCCAAAAAGGGGCGAAGAAACCCCACACAAAATGCAAAAAGCCACAACCCCAAAGGTAGCAAAGGGAAGAAGGGACCAAATATCGCTAATCCCCATTGTCATCCTCAAATTTTGAATCACTCCCATCATCTGCAGAAGCAGAGTTTGAACTTTTTCCGCCACGCCTATTCCTACTCACCATCGCTCCTTACTTTATAACTATCTTCTAGAATTCTCTATGACTCAACTATGTCGCAACATACTCTATTGACAATTAATTATTCATTCTCAACTTAATAGACTATAAATCAAGAAATAAAATTTACTAATTTATTCTTCTGCAACTAATAATCTAACCTAAAAGGAGTATTGTAGTACCTCAAGTGGCCCTTGCTTGATTTTTTGGAATCCCATAATATCCTTCTTGAAGTCCTAACTTAGAGATTCATGGAAAAATGTTGTATTCTTCTTTTACTATAATTCAAACATACAAAACTTAAGAACATAGTATTTGATCAACAATACTTATATTCAAATCTTCTTCATACAAAAAAAATATCGCTATGACCTCTCACAAGATCAAACATATATACAAGATATTTGAGAATCCCATTATTTTTGGACTAAAAACTAATTGTAAGCAATTATTGACTCTCCCAAAAGCATAGGAAGAGGACTAGGTCTTATTTCAATAGTAATGAAAGCTAGTGGAGATAAGAGTGTCATAATCACATCAAGACTCTACATCTTTAAAGAATATGGTTATAACTGAAAATATGCATAACAAGGCAAAACTTATTGCAAGTCATGACCATTGTTATTACAAATATCATCTTTCTTGTATGACCTAATGATAGTATAAAGTAAAAATATGGAATAATCCATAAGAAAATTATGTTCACAATCGATAAGTAGGAGGTATTTTCCACATGTGTCAAATTATGATATTGCTATCAGGATTCAACTATGTAGTTTCGAGTCAAACTCATTGAACCACTACTCATGAAACATGGGCCAATGAGTTTGACTCAAAACTACACGGTTGAATCCTAATAGCAATATCATAATGTTCATAATCTTCAGCCATTGTCTCCATCAACTTTGGAAATTTACACGTGTTGTAGGTGATCATCTTATTTGGTTGTAGCAGATAGGTGTCCTTTTGTTGCAGTTTGATAGATCCCTTGTTATAGGGGTTAGTTTATTCCAAAGGCATCTTTTCATTATTAACAAGCATAATCAACATAAAACTCTATTAAATCCCATAGACATTCATAGATTCACATAATCATCTATCAATATAATATATCGTCCTTAATGCTTTAAATACTTAAAATATATGGAAAGGTTTGGGAATGTCTTTGAAACTTTAAAAATATGATGAAAAGTATGAAACTAAAACAAAGGGAAACAATAAAATTCTAAGACTCATCACTTCCCCTAACTTGGCTCATTGCTTGTCCTTAAGTAGTTCGGGGTCTTTGATTATATTGTAGTGCAACTTCTCTATAGTTTGTCATATTAATAACTCCTTCCCCCTTATTTAGATAAATCCCTTTTGTGTAGATATCCTCTCTGATTTGGATTGCTCTATTGCTCCTTGCTCTTCCTTCCTTCTTGTCCAATGTAGAATTGGGTACAAGAGAAGGAGAGGATGAAAGGTTAGAGGGAACTAGGTGATTTGGTGTTGTAGGGAAGCTTGGTATACTTGTGTGTCCTTATAATTATTGCCAAGTAGTTAAAAATAGAATTGGGTTCCTTATTTTTTAGTTCCTGTGTTAATTCTTTCCACTGTCTCGGGATAAAGTGAGTGCCTCTCTTCTTGTTCCATATGCTAGCTCTTGAAATATTTAATAATATTTTTCTCTACATTTTAGGATTTTATTTTTAATTTTAGGTCTATCCACCAAGTCAATCCATTCTTCAACTACCTCATCGAGATTTGCTGCTTTTGCTCTAATGTGTAGGGGAAAAGACTTCTCCCTCTCATGATAATCTTGTCACAAATAGCCTCTTTTATGTTCATTTTGGATGAATGAGGCTAATGCCTTTATTTGAATATCCCCCATGAAAGTAAGTGGGTTCTAAGCAGTGTCATACAAAATGGCCAAATTATGTAGGTAGAATTCACATAGTTGATCTTGCATATCAAATGCGGTCTCTTGATAAGCTTTTAAAAATAGATTTGGTGGTGACAATAAAATTGGAAGATCACTTATTAATTGGTTGAATTGAAAACTCAAGTTTTTTTGCAAAAATAGGGTATAAACCCTAGCAAGCGGTTTGCATTTTACGAGTTGAACTATCTTATTAGCCATTTCCTCAATTTTACCTTTAACCTTTTAACCTTTGAGTCCTTTTCAATTTCTCTATAATGGTTCTCTATTAACTTTTCCCTCTCGTTATTTCATTCTCTTTGTGATTGAGAAAGCTCCTCCATTTTGTTCCATACCCTATCTCTAAGGCCAGCAACAGGGGTTCTCGCAATGCTTAGTGCTCACTAATTCCTGTTGCGGGAGTTTCTTCAATATTGCCTTTTGACGATGGCCACTGGGACAATGTTTTAAGCATGCCCTCTGCTGCTCATAAACATGTTTCTCCCATTCATTTGAATCCTTGGTATTCCAACCATCTCTCTTTGCTAGGAATCCCTGTATTTCCTCTTAGTTCTGTCTTATGTAGAACTTACTTGTGCTCATTATGTCATCACTTTCTCTACTAAAAAGCAATCTTTATTCCCATTTCTAATAATTTTCTGATTAAAGTCCCAACCAGTGAAGAATTCTCTCTCATTAGTTAGAACCTATTTAAGTTTATGCTTCTCCCATGGAATCTTAGTCTAAATCTGGTTAGTGCTTTAGTATGCCACAAATTGCAAAGAGTTTCTTGGATTGTTCTATATTACCTGGCAATTCTTCTCTTGAGTCTCAAGCCCATACCACTTATCACAACCCTTTCCTAATGCAGTTTGGGCCCCTCCTCAGTAATGCTGTACATTTCCACTTCTATACAAGTAGACCTCCTTTTAGGTTGCACTCCATCCTTTTCTTCTCTCTCTTTTTAGTGTAGAAGAAGAATGTATAATTTTTCTTTTGTGATGTTTGGTCATGGAAGGGTTTCTAGTGATAACAAGGGTTTTTGACTCAGCAAGTGCTATGGGTTGTGCCCTAGAGGCTGCATGTTGGGTTTCCTATGTTTTTGGCTTTGGTTGTGCATTGCTACTACATGTAGGTGATGCAATATGCAGGGAAGAGGGTACATGTTCCTCTTTAGTAGTTGTAGACATCCCATTCACCTCCAGAGCCTTGTTTTCTTCATCTAACCCTGACCTCACAAGTATGCCATTTATATTGTTACATGCTAGAAAATTTTCCCAAGAAACATCAAAGAGGGGTTCTAAGGCCTCTTTTTATCAATAAGCTGACCAAGAAATAATGAGACATGAGAGAATGATTCCTCTTTCTTTTGTTCTTGGGAGACATCCATTTCAACAAGTTATACAAGAAATTAGGAACATTCACCAGCCTTTGATGGCAAAGGTGACTCAAGAGGTTGTATATTATAATACTATGTACATACAGGATTACACACAGGGGTCAACATTTGATTCTATGGTAATGGAGATTCTTTAACGATGCAAGGGAGAGCCTGGCTCCCAAAGACTTTGTTTCAAGACTCTAATTCTTCCTAGTTGGGAGTAATTCAATTGGTGCTGTTGTCGCAATGACCACAGTAAATGGAAACTCTCCAATCGGGTGGGCAACCTTAAAGATCTAACCATCTTAAACAACCACTTCCAAACATACATTTATAGTCTATATAATTCCTTTGTAACATACAGAAAAATTGTTGTGTCAGGCTTAATTAGTTTGTCTCCTGTGTTTATTAATAAAAGAGGTTAAACTATCCAGACTTTTGTTGGAAGAAACAAATTACAACCCATCTTCTAATACTAAATGGCGGGGTCATTGGTTCCTTATTCTGATGATGTATCTCCCCAGCCTCAAAGTCTCACAACCCCGAGCTAAAAATCAGCCTCAATATAATTTTGCCACCTCATACTAATCCTTACTCTTTCTAAAATATTATAAACCTCATTATAACCTTGCACTTTGCGGGTGAAAATTTAAGCTAGAGTTGGTGTGTGCAACTCTTTCAATGTTTTTGACAGTGACAATCGAGCTAGTCCTCCCCCCAAATTAAAGTTGTTATTTGTCCTCAAATGGAAAGGTATAGGAATTAAACAGAGGGGATAATTTTTAAAGCATTGTAGATATAGATATAATATAAAATATGTTATATAAATGTGAATTCCATAGTAAAGTAATAGTTCATTAATGGTGTATTAGTGATATCAGTGTGAAAGAAAACACTTGTTCCCAGTGCGCTTGAGAGGAAGATGACATGTGGATGTTTATTTGAACACCACCTAAGTAAAGCATTGGAGAAAATCAAAACGATGGGAATGAATTTGGTATTGTGGGCATTTTGTTCATTTATATAGATACGTTCTATTGAATGAGATATCAGCCATATCCAAAAAATGACACGTGAAAAAGCAACATGTAGAAAATTCACATGGCAATGATCAAAGGACAGTGTTGCACGGGAACAAGTAGTGAACAGATTAGGGTCGAGGCATGAGATGTCAAAAATGAGGAAAGGCACCGAAGTGAGAGCCAAGGCATGTGAGTCTAGATGAGTTGGAGAGGTGAAGTTGCCGGCAGGAAGCTTTTGAGAATGGGTCCCTTGTGTAAATGCCTTCAGGCTATTGCTACAGACACCATAATAATAAGTCCTTATAAATTATTGTGTGTATCCAAAAATAGTTGTTGCTGGTGGTATAATTTATTGGTGATACAATGCATGTGTGTGCATGTGAGTTTTATTGCTAAGTGAAAATTATGCCTGCTATATATTAATAGGTGAGTTGGTTGGCTCATCTATAGATGTAGCAATTGTTGATTTGGTTGTCTTCATGATTGGAAAGCAATGTTGAATCTAAAAGTGGTGTAAATTTTTGTTGCAAATCCTATAGAAACTCTTCTTTATTCAATGAATTTAATAAAGCTTGAGGCAATGTCTATTGACCATTGAAGAGAATTTGACTGCATCAATTGTAGTTAACTATACTGATCCATTATGAAAGACATGTTTTATTTCATAAGGAAATAGCCACTATGTCTATAACTTACCCTTGTGGTCCTTATACCATGAATCATAGAGCAATACCCAATCTCCTTCATGGAATTCCCTAGTTTTGATAAACAGGTCATGCCATTTGATTTTATGTTTCTACACAATCTATGGATGAAGGATAGTTTGTCTTTCTGAGCTTCAGAGTGATCCATTCCATTGATGTAGAAAATACATACATATAACTTAACAAACCAAAAGATCTCTTATTAAGCAATTCATTATCTCAGAGGTGCTTCATTTAAATTGTCAACCAGAGAATCATAATCTTGAGATGGTGTTGACATTGTATATACAACTAAAAATCCTAAAACCTCCTAATCAATTGCGTATAGAAAAGTAACAAATGAAAATCTAATTGAAAACAACTTAACCAAAATAATTGTATCTAGAAATAAATTCAACTAAATAGATTTAGATAAATAATAATTGTTGTGGGTATTGCTATGAGTAATCACTCTTGTAACTACATTAACTCAACAACTCAACTATTTTTCATCTTACTATATTGATAATTAATTGTTCATTATCAACTCAACAAATTGTAAATCAAGAAATACAATTTAGTAATATATTCTACTACAACTAATAATCTAACCTGCAAGGAGTATTATACTAGCTGAAGTGGCCCTTGCTTGAGTTGTTGCAATCTCACAATATCCTTCTTCAAGTCCTAACTTAGATATTCATGGAAAATTTTGTATTCTTCTTTATTGCAATTTGAACATACAAAATTTAAGAACAAAATATTTGATCAACAATACTTATATTCAAATCTTCTTCATATAGAAAAAATCTTACTATGATCTCTCACAAGATTAGATATATATATATACAAGATCTTTGAGAGTCCCATTATTTTTGGACTAAAACCTAACTGTAAGCAATTGTTGACACTCCTAAAAACATAGGAAGAGGACTAGGTTTTATTTCAACAGTAATGAAAAGCTAGTAAAGATAAAAGTGTCATAATCACATCAAGACTTTGCATCTTTAAAGAATATGGTTATAACTAAAAATGTGCCTAACAAGGCAAAAATTATTGCAAGCCATGACCATTATTATTACAATTAGCTTCTTTCGTCCATGACTTAATGATAGCATAAAGTAAAAAGATGGAATAATCCATAAGAAAGTTATGTTCACAATCTTTAGCCACTGCCTCTATCGGCTTTGGGAAACTACACATGTTGTAAGTGATCACGTTCTTTGACTGCAGAAGATAGGTGTCCTTTTACTATGGGTTTATAGTCCCTTTGTTGTGGGTTGACAAATCCTTCGTTGCAGGAGTTAGTTTATTCCAAAGGTATTTTTTTTTCATTAACAAACATAATCAACATAAACCTCTATTAAATCCTATAGACATTCACATATTCACATAATCATCTATCAATATAATATATCATCCTTAATGCTTTAAATACTTAAAATATATGCAAAGGTTTGGGAATGTCTTTGAAACTTCAAAAATATGATAAAAAGTATGAAACTAAAACAAAGGGAAATAGGGCAATTCTAGGACTCATCAAGTTCTTTTTGTGGATTGAATGAACTTCTTGAAAAAATAATGGAAAGTTGTCTCAATCTTGCAAAAGCTTATTAGTATTAACTAGGTGGTGCTTTTTTGGCAAGTCAGTGGCAAAGCCTAGGTGGTGGCGTAGCGCAGTTTCATCGATGGTAAAGCACAAGTTCATCAATGGTGAAGTGTAGGTTCATCGGTGGGTGAAGCCCTGGTGGGAAACTATAGTTTCGGGAGGAGATAGTTGAGGCATGGAAACCTCGATGTGAAAGGGTTCAAGCCCTTTCAAAATATCACAAGAAAGCCTTCTTTTTGTATTATTTATCTCTTACACACTTAAATATAGTAACACTTTGTTTTCATTTATTTTACTTATATTTGATTTGATTGACAGGAGTCCACTTAAGAACCTTTAACATAGAGTTTGGTAGTCCTTTGTAAAATATCATGCCTTTTCCATTTACTAGGACCAAGTTGCCCCCACTGACTAGGTAGCTATCTAAGGCGCTAAGAAATGCCCATACCATCCCCTTGGGAGTTACTTTATTTAGTGCCTCAGTCCTTTAATTAGAAACTCTAGAAACTTCTAGGAAACTTTTGAACATCATTCCAAGTGTTTTTCATGATTGACACATCTCTATCTGGGCTCACTTTTTTTACCTTTCTTTTCATTTTTCTTTATCAAGCAATCTTGATTTGAAATTTCTTATTCTTATTTAGAAGTTCCAAGTATTGTCTTTTTGGAAGTCCCAAATAAAAAGTGTGCTTGAATTATATCTAATTAGAAATTTTAAATATACTTTAAATTTCCTTATTTAATTTTATTAATTATACACTCCTAAATAGAGAAAAGTTTTCTTTCTATGTTACACTAAGTTAGGTGCTATGAAAAGGCATTGGTTGCCCTTGTGGAGCACATAGGGTTGGAAAATTGGTCAATATGATAGATATAATATAATCTATGATGCACTAGAATGTAAGAGAAGTTACTTTCTATTCTAGATTGCTTGACCAAGATTATGGGGCATATTTTTGCATGAGGAAAATAGGTCTCTAGTTTTTGGCCCATGGTTTTGAATCTTATTTTATAAAATATTTTATTTATAGTTTCTAATTTCCTATATAATGGAGCATGCAATAATGGATTCATAAGTTTCTTTGTAGGCACTCTTATGTTTTCATTCATTGTCAAAGGGATGTGATTGTATTAGTGTACACTTTATTGAGATTAATAGAAGTTTGAGTCTCTTTGGTGGTGGAGCTTTTTAAAAAATGGTTTCTCCATGTATATACATGGTGTCTATATAGTTTACTTATTTGTGTTCCCTTCCATTGTGTCATTAATATTTTGTAGTTTAACCACATGCTAATTATATTTAAACACTTTTAGTCAATGTTTCTATTATGTTGTTTACATAAATTTTCAATACACATGTCTAACAAGGGGGTATTTGAAACTCACTCCTTGCATCCTCTTTGTTCGTCTATTTAAATAATCAACTCTCATGCATAAGATACATGCTTTATAGACACAAGAACCTCCTATTATTACAATACATGTTTTCCTATAATTATCCCTAAGAGACTTTACTTCATGTATAATCAAGCTCAAACATCTACTTCTATTAAACATATTCCTTGCATTACATGTAACTTGTTGTTGACTAGAGTTGTAGGTCCAAAATCCATAAGGTCAAATGTTTCCCAAGTGCTAGGGGTGTAAAACTTAGGAATAAAATCACATACCTACAATTAGGTTGGGAAACATTATAAAAATTACTGAGATGGGTAAGACTTCCTTCACTTTTGGCTTTAATAAACCAAGGGAGGATTCCCTAAGGTTCATAAATAGATATAAATACAAGAGATAAAAAATCAACTTGACACAAATCGTACCAAATGCATAATATAATCCTATTTAGGTTGCCACTTCATATCTATGTATAACTATAAGAGATAACATTCAATTTGACACAAACCATACACAAGGTATAGTATATCCCTATTTGGGTTGTCACTTTGTATCTATATGTTGGTTTGAGAATTCAAGGTTAAACACCTTAATAAAAATAGATAACTTGCCAATCAAAGTGTCTAGGGATGTGATTTATGAAAGCCCCCAATGTTGTTATACACAATTAGGCATGGTGATTGAAATACACTAGATTAGTACATACTAAACATATTTTTAAATTTAGTGTTTTTAGGTGTGTTGGGATGATGGGAGGTGGAGCTAAGGTAGATGGGTGCATGTATCTAGCTGGATGACATAGTTATAAATTCATATAAAAATATGTAATTATTGAAACCATAATATGACACCTTAATGTATGTATCATCAAAGACTATATCTTTCAAAATGCATAAGAAAAATAAGTTCTAAACATACATTCAAAAAGATAACAAAAAATATAGAATATTTAATGAGTCTACTTAGTAATACATGAGTATACCCATACATTTCCTTTATTACCTTGAAAAGATACCTTACAAAGTCTTTGCAAGGATTTTATAGTTATTTAGCTAGCTAACTAATCAACTATGCATTCATAAACTCCACCATACACATGGAGACACTCAATTAAGGTTGATTCTACTCATTGCATCCATTTTTCAAAGGTTACAACAAGTTCATTACAAATTTAGGGTAAACCTAGATCATTAAAATATAGAAAATATCTTTTCACTTTGTTAGAAGTTGAAATCCTATGGTTTGCAATGATATTCTACTTTATGGTTTGGATCATTCTATTTTTAGGTTTTCAAGAGTTTCATGCACTTGAGGACATGTGTAAAGATAATATGAATATTTGAGAGCTTAGGAAGGAATGAAAGAGTTGAAATGTAGGGACTAGGGAGTTGGAGGAAATGAGGACCAATCAACCATGTGGAATTATGTGAAGAACTAATAACAATTAAGGCAAAAAGAGGGAATATTGATGTTAGGGGTTAGAAGCATGGGGGAACCATGCACTTGAGGATTAAGTGCAAAAGTGTGTGGGAACTTTGAAAATCTACACTTTAAGGCGAGGTAGGAGTTTGGGGATGTGAGACAAGGTTGGGATATCGAGGTTTGGGGAATTAGAGAAAATTGGTAGTGTGGGAAAGGTTCAAAGGTGCTAGCTTTCTGAAAGTTTAGGGCTTTGAAGGGGAAATGGGACTTTGGGGCTTGAGAAGGATTGGGGAATGAAGGCATCGAGGTCTCAAGGTTTAGGATTTAAGGGGGACATGGAACTCTTAGATTTTGTTAGGGTTTTAAAGAAGAAAAGGGATAAGGATTAGGGTTTTGGAGTTTTGGGGGAAACTCAAAACTCCAAAATGAAGGGGAGGAAATTTAAAAGGGGCCAAGGCTTAGAGTTCTAAGGGAACTTAAAACCTTGACACTTGGTGTAAAGGTGAAAAGTACCTTTCAAAGTTCAAAACATTGGGGAGGAAGACTTTGAACTCCTCAAACTTGAAACACACATACATAAATCACAATTTCTCTTATCCCAACTAACTCCATAATGGAAAATTAGATTCCACGCTATAAAGAATGATCCCCCAACAACATCAAACCTTGAAACCATTAATAATATGCTTTGGGGGGTATTGGAAAATTGGGGGACCATGGAGATTGAAGAACCAAGGACTAAGTGCAAAGATCCCTAAGACCCCAAAAGTTTGAAAACCCAAAATGACTAGAATTCTCAAGGGCATAGGTTGCACCATAGTGCATTGGCCACATAAATACCCATTAATAATTTCAATGAGGATTTTATGAACACCCTTGGACAACATATAACATAGGGGATCCAATTGGAGATTTCACATATTAGTTATCAATAATGGGTAAATGAGGTCAAATGAACAAAATGAGAGCAAAACACAAAGAAATGAGACCCATTAAATGAAGTGCCAACACAAACTCTAACACACACAACTCATAAATATAGGATTTGACTAATTATTAAGCACAATTCTTAAAAAGAGTCTATTGATATCTCTAAAATTAAATAGTTTCACTAAAATACCAAAAGGGATGTGTAACTGTTGATGTGGCATTGATGTACGCTCTTATATTGATGCAATGTCTGCTGGAGGCTCTTATGCCCGGGCCCACTAAGCTTTATTTTCTGGAAATAAGAAGCTAAGTTTGTCTTGCATCTTCTAATACACAAGTTAATAGATTTCTATGCTCTGCATGTTGATGCAGCAAACTCCTTAGACCATATCTGAATTTAAGAATCATTTTGTACTTTATAAACTGAAGCTAAATATCTGCTCTAATCAAGAAGGAAATAACCCAGTAAGATGACTGAGAAATCATGCGAAGGCTAACAGACCCTTAAAATGCAGTACAAATGAGAATCCAAATTATTTCTAAAGAAATTTACATCAAAACTTGTACCCACTTTTCTCCTTCTCAAAATCAAACATACCACTTACATATTTGTCATTTCCATAAAACAGCCATCATGCCAACAGTTGCAGGAAAGACAAACTACAAATCCATCTAAAAAGGCTCAGAAGGAAAACATGTTCAGCGGTCTCTTCTTAATAGAAAAATATAATCTTCGCAAAACAAAAGAGTCAAAATCACGTCTCTTTCCCCGAGAGAATTTCGGGTTACATAAATCCTAATTCCCATCCTTTCAACTTAAAAATCTATCAAATTGTAATTCCATTCCACCAAGTCAAACTAAGAACCTTTTAATTTTTGTCGGTAAAAACGAAACTCCGCTATCTTAGACCCCCACTAAAATTTAGTGACGATCTTTGTTTCCTGATTCGTCGCCTCTTCTACAACACCGCCTTACCCAAAACCGGCATTATTGCCAATGAAAACAGCTAGTGATATACTGCGGATTTTTCTTTTTCTTTTCGGATCTTTAGTTTTCATCTGCGCAAGTTTAGAAATTCTTCTTCTCATTTTCTCGATGAGTCATCCCATTGCTTTAATGGGATAGGGGTTTGATTTTGGTGGTGGGGAAGGAACAGGGGTAAATTATTGGATAGAAATTTTGCAGAGAAATGGGCTGGTTTTCATGCTACGGATCTTTTAAGGAAGACAAGAAATTGAAACCCCTGAATAGGGAGAGCAAGGAAGGGGTCTCATCTGCTTATCACCAAGTGCCGCAAGGTAATTTAATTTCAGTTGATTCACCTGTTTTACTGAAATAAAACAATAATATCGTCCAAGTGTAAATTTGGCAGAGCTTTGGCCATCGCGATTGGCACATAATCTTCAGTTTTCTGGGACTCTACTTAATTTAGGGGTTTTAAGATTAAAAAACCTAATTTTAGAATAATCCAGGGGGAAATGCTTCGGTTAAGTTTAGCTTAGGGTCTAGAACAGGGTCATCTGGTCTGAACACGAGGATGCCACATTTTTCAAACTTGCGAGTTTGGAGAACGGAAGTTATCATAGTGTTTTGCTCTAAATTAAGAAGCATGTTTGTGGTTGTATTTTTGTTGGTTTTGAGCACATTAATTTTGGTTTACACTTGGCTTTAATTTGTTTTTTGATTGGGTAAACTACGCAGATTTGAGTTATCTCTTTGTAAACTTCCCCTTGAACTTGCACTTCGCTGTTAATTTGACGGAAGAGTTTTGCTAAATTTTTTTTGTGGCGTTTGGAGTTAAAATTCTTTGTTTTCTTTTTGGTTGCAGAGAAACCTAAACCAAAGGCTTCTTTGGAAATCAGAAAAGAGGGTTCGAAAGAGGGATCGCAGCAGCATATTGCGGCGCAAACTTTTACTTTCCGGGAGCTCGCAGAGGCGACCAAGAATTTTAGGCCGGAGTGTCTTTTAGGCGAAGGAGGGTTTGGCAGAGTTTACAAGGGCCGCCTTGAAACCACAGGCCAAGTGATTGCCTTTTTCTTTTGAAGCTCCGGTGTTTTTAATTTTGTTATAGTGAATTGTGGATTTGAACACTTTGTTGCAGTGGAATTGGGGGTTTAAACAGTGAAAGTTTTGATGAATCTCTAGTTAATTTGTCTATCCTTTTCTTTTCTGATTGCCCACAAAATGCAATTATAGGCTTTCGCTACACAACTGTTACTAGAGGTAATTTTAAGGAAGCTACTATTTAAAATAAAATAAAATTTGGAGTTCGGAATATCCTAGCAAAACTTTTTCAAAATTGTTCAATTATTTAATTGCTATTTATTTCGTTAATGAAAATTGAATTCTCAAAATAGTATTAATCTGAAAATATTCTTGTATTTCATTAAACTTCTACATGTTATTTATAGAACGGTTGTCAAATTATCATAGAAAAAGTGTTCTTGATAGAAATTGAGGCCGACCTTCATTTTTAAATTTGATCAAAGTGCAGTATTTTGGGGCAAAAATGGAAGTATTGCCTGTGGGTGAATATTAACCCTCAAAATTATACTGTACTGTTTCAGAATCCCCATTATTGCTAAAAGGGGGCCTAGTGTTTGGTTGAAGTGATTTTGTTTGCCAATTGTGTAACGAACCTGGAGTAACCTTTGTAAAATAATTTTTTTGGTATCCTGTTTAAAATCTGTGTTGCAACAAAAACTTAGAATTTTTTCTGCTTTCTGAATTTCATGGCATTTTTAGTTGTTATGAAATACTTCTGGGTTGCTGTGTATTGTTTTTAATATTTCTACGGGCAACACAAAAGTATTTCAGGCTTCAGCATGATAAGAATTTTCGGTTAATTTATCTGGGAGCAAATACAAAGGATACAAAACAGTTGTTTCCAGATAAATTGACAAAAATGTTTACCTGTGGAAATCTCAAAGATAAAGTTTAGAAATTTGAAATAACTCTATGGCAATAGCTTGCTGAGAATTGAGAGGATATGAGATTTCTTAAGATTAGATATTGATCGGCTGCCTGAAAAATCTTAGTTTACATGAAAATATAAAATCTGAAATTGCTTTGCCACTTATTGGAGAACAGAAGAACAAAAAGTGATGTGATCTTAGATTGTTTGTGCTTAGAGATTGGTTAAGCTGATAGTACTTAGATATAATTAAGCTGTCAAAATTCTCTGTTGCCTTGAAAACATCTGAATTGACTTGGGCTATCATATTCTAGAAGGTGCCTGAATAATAGTTCTGAGGATATGATATTTGTGTTTTTGGTTAGAGATTAGTGAAAGTTGATATTCTTGCAGTTGGGTCGTTTGCAATAAGGGAAGTTTTAGGAAGATTAAACACTGAGGGGATTACTTTTTTTCTTTGACAATGGGCACCTCTCTATTTATGAGAGAGTGGTGAAAGGGGGCAAAGCATTTCAATTTTATCGTGCCTGCTCTGTGACTC
>VDFB02264430.1:255197-303782 GCA_007258455.2 Sequoia sempervirens | reverse complement strand
GAAGGTTTTGTATTGCACATGAATTTATGCAAGAAAAGAAAGTGAGAGATCATTGTATAAGTGAAGTTGAACAAATGAATTCAAAGATTCATGAACTTAAGAACTCCATGGAACAAATACAATTGGAAATAAATGATAAGGAAAAGGAAAAAAATAAATCTAAGTGCAAAAAAAGAGAATCATACCACATTCATAAAAATATCACCATCATAAATGCTTGCGTCTTTTCTTCACTCATGTTTACGACTTACCTCAAATTCTTGTATGAAATTGTATTTGTTCCATTGAATTCTTATGTTCAAGAATATTTGACTTCATTTTTTCAACTCCACTTATACAAACACCTCTCACTTTCATTTCTTGCATAAATTGATACGCAATACAAATCCTCTTGATTTTATCCACTTTTGCATTTCCATTTTCCCATTGCATATATTGCACACACACCTTCCGCAACTTCTCAAGAATGAGAAGAATCTCTTCAATCAATACATTATTTATGTCATTCACTTTGGTCTACTTCTTTTCATGTGCTTTAATTTCCTCATATGATGAAAACACAAATGTAGAGTATAATTATAGGTTGAAAAAACATAGTGGGTTATAAGTGATATGATTGTAGTTATTCTAAGATCAAGGGTGGAGATCTTGAGGAGGAGTTGTAGGTGAGAGATACATAAAACTAATCAAATTGAATTGAGGGGTGACTAACCAAGTGGGTTGTTACTTGTAGAGGGTTTTACAACAATCTGTGGGTTGCAGGTTTCATAACACATAGTGTTTTCCAACTTGTAATTTTATAAAATAATAAGAATGTAATGAAAAACCTTTTGTTATTTACAAAGTAGGAATGTAATGAAATTCACCTTGAAAATTTACAACAAGTGTTAGAGTAAACATTGTGTTTAAATTTCTTCATATGGTTGAAAAATAAATAACTTTTCATAAAGAAATAACTGATAGGGGACAGTGTGTTTTCCAACACTACAAATAATGTGAGCATTTTTTTGTTCCAATCAAATGAAGATAGTGAAATGCCATTTTTACTATACGAAATAGTTGTTCTAAAATTTTAAGGTGGATTTCATTACATTGTTGGTGTGTACGAATCAAAAACTTTTCATAAGGAAATATCTAACAAGGGACAGTGTGTTTTCCAACATTGTAATAATGTGAGCATTTTTCATAAGGAAATAATTGATAGAGGACAATGTGTTTTCCAACAATGGAAATAATGTGAGAATTTTTCATAAGGAAATAATTGACAAGGGACATTGTGTTTTCCAACACTGCAAGTAATGTGAACATTTTTTGTTCCAATCAAGTGAAGAAAGTGAAATGTCATTTTTACTGTACCGAATAGTTGTTCTAAAATTTTAAGGTGGATTCCATTACATTGTTGGTGTGTACAAATAAAAAAAAAATCATAAGGAAATATCTAATAAGGGACAGTGTGCTTTCCAATGTTGCAATAACGTGAGCATTTTTCATAAGGAAATAATTGACAGGGGACAGTGTGTTTTCCAACGCTGGAAATAATATGAGCATTTTTCATAAGGAAATTATAATTGACAAGGAACAGTGTGTTTTCCAACATTGCAAATAATGTGAGAATTTTTTTTGTTCTAATCAAATGAAGAAAGTGAAATGCCATTTTTATGGTACCAAATAGTTGTTCTAAAATTTTAAGGTGGACTTCATTACATTGTTGGTATGTACGAATCAAAAACTTTTCATAAGGAAATATCTGACAAGGGATGGTGAGTTTTCCAACACTGCAATAATCTGAGCATTTTTCATAAGGAAATAATTTATAGGGGATAGTGTGCTTTCTGACACTGGAAATAATGTGAGCATTTTTCATGAGGAAATAATTGACAAGGGACAGTGTGTTTTCCAACACTGCAAATAATGTGAGCATTTTTTTGTTCCAATCGAATGAAGAAAGTGAGATTCCATTTTTACTGAAATATCTAAATAAGAAATGGATTCACTCTCTATATAAATATCATTGGTCATGACTCAAAGATCTTATGTTTTAATAGCTCTAAAAGATATTTTTTTGTTAATATTGGTGAAGTTTAGTAGCACATTGTGAAGAGTAATTATATCACATATAACCTCAAAAGATTATATTCTATATAGTGGTTGTGTATGTGATTCATTAAAGGTTGAGGTCTCATGCTGTAAGCCCTTGAGACAAGATAGTAAATGCAATTATATGAATTAATAATTTATTATGTCATTGAATTCTACTGTGAGCATTTGTGTAATTGGTTGTATGGTTGGATAATCCTTAACTAGATCCTCTAGTCACAATTTCATCACATGGTTTTGAAGTAGTGGTTTTAAATCCCAAAGGACTTGAGAGAGAGGGAGTGGGAGAGACTAGAGAGAGAGAGACTTGAGAGAGAGAGAGTGGTAAGGATAAGGATAATGTACTTCATATTTATAGGATGGAGGAGGGATAAGGATAATGTTTTTGGGTTGGTATGATGGAAGGGGATGGTGATAAATGGTTTAGAAGAATGACAATAGATAATTTATTGACTTAAGATATTATTCCCACTCTTGAGAAGTTGAGGAAGGAGCATGTATACTATGTGTAATGGGAAAATGAAAATGCACAACTAGAGGCAGTAGGTACTAGAATGCATGAAATGAAAAAGGAATCTGATCTAAAACACATGAAAATAATTATACCAAAGTGATTTTTTTATATTTGAAGAGGAGGATTACATCCACCAAACAAAGACCAGGAAAAGGTTTTTAAAGAGGATTGAATCCACCACGCAAACCTTGTGTAATATTTGATTTTTGTATATTGTTACTTCTATCCCTCCTAACCTACCACTCCCTATCTTTTATTATCCATCACTCCAAAACCTCTTTATTTTATCCACTTCTGCATTGCTATTTTCCCATTACACATAGTGCACATGTTCATCAAATTTTGAAGAGTAGGAAGAATATCTTCAATCGATGATTAGGTGATGTTGATGGAATAGATTGGAAATGTGGATGAGGGATGGTATAAAATAAAAATGTAGGGATGAAGGTATGGGGGATTATGAATGCAACAACTAAATTCATGACAATTGTGAGAAGGTCTATAAGATGATAGGAGTTACCAAAAAGGTATACTCCTTTAGAATTATAATTTAATTTTCCTCTACCTTGTAGTAATGATTAATCAAATTATATAGGAGAATAGTTCTCTTAAAATGAGAATGAATCTTAAAGTAAATACATGAAAGAGGATATGGCGAGTGTACAAAAAACAAAACTTCTAACTTGGTTGATTTAGTTGTTTAGGAACCCATTTCTTGCAAGTGAGTGAACAAGAATAAATTTAAAATAGAAAGAACATTAGAAAGGTACAAGGATAGTTGGTGAAATGGTTTACTGTAAGGTAGAAGGAATATTGTTTATCGAGATCTTTTTTCTTGTATATGTGTTGAACTTCATTAGGATTTTTTTGTCTATAGCTACATCTTTTTATTTTGAAGTGGATAAAATAAATTCTTTACAAGACTTGTCTACCTTTTCAGATAAGAATTTCATGTCTCCCCTCAACTGATTCTCTTTTTCTGCACTTAGATTTGATTTTTCCTTTTCCTTATCATCTATTTTCAATTGTATTTGTTCCATGGAATTCTTAAGTTCAATAATCTTATCATCTAGGGAAAGTGCTACTACTTATTCACCACCTAATATGTAGAGAGAGGGGTAGGTAGAGTGAGGGATATGTGGGGTGGGAGGGATGGAAGGAGGGAGAGAAAGAGTGAAGAAGGGAGATATGAAGTTGTAGAGTGGGAGGGATAGAAGTACCCAAAATGGAAGGATGGAAGGAGGAAGGGTGGGAGGGATAGAGGGAGATAAGGAGTGGTAGGATGAGAGCGATGGAATGGTACATGGACCTGGACTAAAGTAAGTTGGATCCTAAATGTATCCTTTGGGTTATCATTTCCCATAAAAATTACCTCGTCTTGTCTCTCATCCTATAAATATTTCTTACAATACAATTCTATCCATTCATACAAGGACACAGTGGGTTGTGAGTGATTGTATTATTATTGTTCTAAGCTCAAGGGTGGAGAGATTGGGGATGATTTGTAGGTGGGGGATACATAAAACTAATCAAATTGACTTGAGGGGTGACTTACCAATTGGGTTGTTATGTGTAGAGGGTTTTACAACAGTGTATGGGTTGTAGGTTTCATAACACCTAGTGTTTCCCAACCTGCAATTTTTGTAATGAAAACATTTTATTATCTAGAGAGTACAAATGTAATGAAAGGAACTTTCAAAATTTACTACAACTAATACTTAGAGTAAAAAATGTGTTTCAATTTCCTCATATGATGGAAAAGAAATGCACAAAATAATTGCAGGTTGGAAAACACAATGGGTTGTGAGTGATTGCATTCTTCTTGTTCTAAGCTCAAGGGTGGAGAGCTTGGGGAGGCTTTCTAGGTGGTGGATACATAAAACTAATCAAATTTACTAGAGGGGTGACTAACCAATTGGGTTGTTTCATGTAGAGGGTTTTACAACAATATGTGGGTTGCAGGTTTCATAACACCTACTGTTCCCATGAACCTGTAATTGTATTAATGAAAACCTTTTCTTATTTAGAGTGTACAAATGTAATGAAAGACACTTTCAAAATTTACCACAAATGTTACTTAGAGTAAAAATTGTGTTTCAATTTTCTCATATGATGGAAAAAGAAATGCACATAATAATCACAGGTTGGAAAACATAGTGGGTTGTGAGTGATTGCATTTTGCTTGTTCTAACCTCAAAGGTGGAGAGCTTTAGGACAATTTCTAGGTGGGGGACACATAAAAATAATCAAATTGACCTAAGAGGTGACTAACCAATTGGGTTGTTACATGTAGAGGGTTTTACAATAATATGTGGGTTGTAGGTTTCATAACACCCAGTGTTTTCCAACTTGCAATTGTTGTAATGAAAACCTTTTCTTATTCAACGAGTACAAATGTAATGAAAGGAACTTTCAAAATTTCCCACAAATTTTACTTAGAGTATTAACCTCATTTTCTTTCGATGATAAAATATGCTTCTTATCTTTTACTTCCTTTTCTCAGTGGTTAATTTTAGTCTTATATTGTTTTTCTATAGTTTTAGCATTTCCAACTATTGCTTTTGCATCTACAAGTTGATCATCGACACATTTTTCCTCATCTACACTACTCTTACCTATTGACAACCCCTGCTATTCCTTTTCATGATCTTGTAACTACTTTTTCATATCTTTTACTTCAAGCTTTAGATCAGTTGCTCCCTCATCAACCCTTAGGACAAAAACATCCCTTAATTGAGTCTTTTTTGCATTTAGATATGATTTTTCCTTTTCCTTATCATCATCTATTTCCAATTGTATTTATTCCATGGAATTATTAAGTTCAAGAATATTTGACTTCATTTGTTCAACTCCAGTTATAGCTTCATCTCTCACTTTCTTTTCTTGCACAAATTTATATGCATCAATTGGGTTGTTACGTGTAGAGGGTTTTACAACGGTATATGGGTTACAGGTGTCATTACACCTAGTGTTTTCCAACTTGCAACTAGTATAATGAAAAGATTTTTTATTTAGAGAGTACAAATATAATAAAAGACACCTTAAAAATTTAGAACAATTATTAGTTAGAGTAAAAATTGCATTTCAATTTCATCATATTATCAAAAAATAAATGCACAAATTAATTACAGGTTGGAAAACATAGTGGGTTGTGAGTGATATGATTGTGCTTGTTCTAAGCTCAAGGGTGGAGAGTTTGGGGAGGATTTTCATGTGGGGGATACATAAAACTAATCAAATTAACCTGAGGGATGACTCACCAATTGGGTTGTTACATGTAGAGGGTTTTTACAATAGTATGTGGGTTGCAGGTTTCAAAACACCCAGTGTTTTCCAACTTGCAATTATTGTACTGAAAACCTTTTCTTATTTAGAGAGTACGAATAATGAAAGGCACAATCAAAATTTACCACAACTGTTACTTAGAGTAAAAGTTACATTTTGGTTTCCTCATATGATGGAAAAATAAATGCAAAAAATAATTGCAGGATGGAAAACACAGTGGGTTGTAAGTGATATTATTGTGGTAGTTCTAAGCTCAAGGGTGGAGAGCTTGGGGAGGAATTGTAGGTGGGGGATACATAAAACTAATCAAATAGACCTAAGGGGTGACTAACCAATTGGGTTGTTATGTGTAGAGGGTTTTACAATAGTATGTCGATTGTAGGATTGATAACACCCAACATTTTCCAACCCATAATTATTGTACAATGAAAACCTTTTATAAGTGATTAATTGGAGCATTATACCTTATTATCATTTGAGTTACAAAATTATGATAAATTTAATAAACTGAGTAGCAAAAATGACAATTAGGGCCAATAAAAATAAAAATATATTTGGAAACAAGTATTTCTAGGATAAAAAAATTCAATATCATCTAGAGAGAGTTAGGGTAGGTGAGGTAGGTATAGGGAGAGTTCAGGAGAGGGGTGGTGGAGGAGTGGTGGAGGACAGGGGGAAGGAGGGGGGAGGAAGGAGGAATGGATGGAATGGAAGGAGATGAAACCGGAGGAAGACACGGAGTTGGTGGCAGGAGTGTGGTTGGGTCAATGAATGAAAGGAAGAAATGGTGGATCTGGGAGGGGGAGATAGGGAAGGAGGAAGGAGAGAAGGAGGTGGATGGAAGGGTAGATGGAGGGGGGGGAAGGAATGGAAGAGGGGTGGAGGGTGGAAGGAGTGTGTGAGAGAGGGGGAGGGAGAGGTAGAGAGAGAGGGTTAGGTAGGGATTCTTATTGAATACAACCCATGTGTATATTATAATTGTCACTATATGGTTTTTCATCATGTTTATATCAAAGGTTCTTAATTTTTTTTTTGTAGGATTAAAATTCTAATTCTACCCTATTGGTTGTAACATATTTGTGCTAACTTATCAAAAATGAAAGATTCAATTATATCTCCAATATTTAAAATTTACATAAGGTTAATAGTTTATCCCATGAGTTTGGATGGAGTGGTAGGGATCTTCATATATTTCTTTGACACAAAATAAAATCAATTGAATTGGAAAATTGAAAATATATAATTCATATTTGGAAATCCCAAGGAGCACATGTAGATAGGTAGGATATGAGGACCAATGAGAGTACCTTCACCCATGATGAGTACATATGTATTAGGCAGATCTATCAATCCAATAACTTACAGTTTTATTTGAGTTTATTTTTTAGTATTGCACTCATCTTCACCATGAGCTCCTTATGTACCTTCTCTTGCACTATGCGGTAAATTTAATTACTTATTGATCATTCCTATCTCACTCTCATATCTGCTATCATGATTTTTTTTTTATATAACATGCATTAGAACCTTAGTAGCTAGCCTTTAGTTTTTGAGGGTAATGTTGTTGAGAGAGCTGTAATCTAAAAGACATGAAGTTGAGAAAATAAAGACAATAATGGAAGGTGTTGCTTATGAAGAAGGGTGCATGGAGACATTAGAAAAAGAGTGTTTGCAAGAATTTGAGGCAGTTCAAAAGTTGAGGGCTGCTATCAAGCACCTCGAGGCTCAAGTAGGAAATGTTCAGTTTACCTATAATGATCTTGTAAAGCATTTTCATAGATCGAAAGTCAAAGGTGTTATTGCACAACTTATAAAAGTTTAAATGACATTAATGGTAAATCTTGAACATGCCTTTCATTTACTCATGTTGTGTAAATAAGAAAAGGTTATGATTACATTTGGTTGTGAGCTAACACAAGGTAGACAATCTTGCTAAGACCAACCGTGATTATTGTGAACCCGACCATGGGAACCATTAGAATTGTGTCTATGACCATTGAGACTATGCCCACATTGACATCCACAAGAAGGGGACTATTCTCTACGAGGGAGAGATCAATGGGATTCTAACAACCATACAAAGTGTCTTATCACAATTGTCAAGTAACATCTATAAGTGAGCAAATTTATTAGCTTACACTTGTATTTATAGGAAAGCATTAGAACAAATCAAGATTTAGAATACATATATAAAAATGAATATCAACATAAGCTCCTAAGAAGGAAAGAGCTTAAATAACTAGAGTGTTGTTTGTCATTTTGAAAGTCAAACCTCCTTTAACCTTCAAAATAACAAACAATATGCTGACTGTTGACTTTTAGATTCTAAGATAACTGAATACTCTAAAAAGAAACCATATATGGGTTGAATTTAACATAAATTCTTGACCTATCCCAAATAAAAATTCTGATCTAAAATAGTTTAAAATGTTATAGATCCAACTCCAAACATAATCTCATATAAATATATAAATTTACACAGGCCTTTATAAATTGAACTAGTATTTAATATCATATAGATTAAATCGAACCAATACTTGCTAGGTTTCTACAAAAAATCATATACCGAGAACTGGAATTTGTTTGATTTCTATCCATTCATAGACTGCGAAGAAGAAAGGGCAGCAAACAGACTGGTATATGTTAGATACCAAATACATAAGAGAAAGGGCAGCGAACAGACTGGTAATTAGCTCAAACTTCATGTCATGGGGTAGGTGGCCATAGACCATACTCAACACCCAGATTAGATTATGTATTCACTTGCGAACACCTGGACATTTGTTTTGGAAGACCCTCCATTAGGTGACATCTCTTCAAGGCATTTTGTCAAACAGTTCACGTGCCTTGTACATACTTCCACATTTTGGATGCATGTCTGTCAGGGTAGTTGCAATTGCAAACAAAGTTTGTTATCCTCTGAAGTATGTCCATACCCTATTCCAAAGCTTTCATTTTAGCCCAGGCAGGGAGGATGCTGGCGAAGGTTGCAGAGACAGCTTCACACCTGCTAGTTGCATTTGCAAAATGTAAAGAAGCTCAGAAGAATTATCTAATCATAGCTAAGCCTCCTCACTCTCTATATATAACAAGAAATATTTTTCCCAGCAGAAGCCCATGAAGCTTGTTTAAAGCAAAATTTCCTCTTAGTAATGGACTATAATCCGGCCATGGTAATCTATGCATCTAAATTGCACGTTGAAATCATTCTAGAGAAGAAAGATGAGTATACATTTGGCTGACGTGTGCATATGTCCAAGGAAATTTGTTGTTTATGTAGTTGCATCATTTTAAGTTTAATTTGAACTGAAGAAAGGGGTAAAGGGCAAAAAAACTAAATAATCACTGCGTCATCCTCACTACCCTGCCATTTGTCATCCTCCTGTTAGTTCTGCTTGGAGCTTGGTAGGTACCCCAATATCATTTCGAATGGAATTTTATGTATGTTGCATGCATATTACATCATGTTTTTATGTATGGTTTTATGCCTTTTTGCACGTACATAAGTGCATTTTGTTGGAGCCGGCTAACTCCTAGACAAAAAACACCTATGTGCATACAAAAATGCATGAAAACATACATAATGACATACATGGTACCATACATAACATGAAGAGACAACACTACGCGGGACTCGCCAGACGAATGATAGAAGTGACAAAACAGGGAACGAAAGGAAAGGGCATAGGAAGTGAGGAGGTGTCCCGTCACAGATAATACACCGACATTTGTTTTCCTTGTGCAAAAAGGTAACCATTAGCGCGGGAAGGGCAGTGCTATGGTTTAAATTGTAATGGGTACTGTTCACTTGGAAAACCCACTATGCTTTGGGTTTTCTCATTTTGCAGGTTGAAATCGAAATGTTGGAGAGAAAGGGCACACTACAGGCAGGGGAGAGGAGCAAGCGACTTGAGGTGAGGTGTTTCTAACTAACTGTATGCAATGTTGAAGGTTTTTATGTATTGTTTCATGCGTTTTTGCATTGTTTCATAGCTGTGTAATGAAATGTAGATTTATAGCTGTGTTTTTGTTAAAAGTTTTTGTTATTAAAACCATAGGAATGTAATGAAATGTAGATTTAGAAACACCCATTGTTTCCAACAACCTTTGACATTGTTTATTCTGCTATTTCATTCTATAGGTTGAAAGTGGAAGGTTGGAGAGTAGAATTGCAAGTGAAAGGTTGCAGAGGAAGGGGAGACAACAAAAAGTGAGTTGAGGGTTTTCTAATCATTTGGGTTGTTAGTTGTAAAGGGGTTTAAAATTTTATGAGGGTTTTTATTTGTAAATTGTTTTCAAACTTTAAGTGGGTTTAGGGTTTTGTAAAACCTAGTGTTTTGCATTTTAGAATTTTAGAAAACAAAATGAATGTCTTTACAAGCTTTTGTTATTTACACCTTAGGAATGTAATGAAAGGCATTGTTTTATAAACACCCACGAGAGTTTGGGTATGTTGTGATGTGGGTTGCATTCTTATAAACACCCTGTGTTTTCCATTTCATTCATATTGGAGTGATAATTGTAACTGCAAATTGTATTTATTTGTCATGGAATTCCAAGAGGCCACATTCGTTTGAGGAATTTTTTCAAACAATTCACTGCCTTGTCTTTGAGAGCATATTAGTGAGCAATAACAAAGACAAGGTAGTGAACAGTTTGAAAATTGCCTCAAAGAAATGTGGTGACAAGACATAGACAAGGAAATGAACTGTTTGTAAGTATGATTGCTTATGTATGGCTTGCCATTGTGTTTTGGAAGACATATACTCACCTCACACTATGTTTTCCAACTTGCAATCACACTATGCATGTATATGGTTGTTGGAAAACATCATGTGTTTACTATGAAAGCATAATAGTAGATTTGGATTGTCATGGCATTGCAACACCATGGTGATTGGGATGACATAACAAGCCATAGGCAAGGCAATGAACTGTTTGTCTATATGATTGCTTATCTATGGCATGCCATTGTGTTTTGGGAGACATATACTCACCTCACACTATGTTTTCCAACTTCCAATCACTATGCATGTAAATGGTTGTTGGAAAACATTGTGTGTTTTCTATCAAAGCATATTAGTAGATCTGGATTGTCATGGCATTCAAACACCATGGTGATTGGAATGAGATTTCTTGTGAACTATTTCAATGTCTAATTGCTTATATAGGGCATGCCATTATGTTTTGGCAGGCATATACTCACCTCACACTGTGTTTTCCAACTTGCAATCACACTATCCATTATCTTATATGTATTTTACCATTTACTTTAGAGTGTTGTAGATATTTTATGGTCTATGGTTTCATTAAACCTAACAACAAGAATCCATTGCACATTGTGTTGTGTAAGCTTCCCTGCATCATACCATAATCATTGTTAGAAGTGTATTCTTTGTTGTGCACTTGAATGTTTTTGTTCTATCACATTTTTATTCTTTTTTTGGGGCTACAGACTGTAAGGTAACCCATAGTGATCAGGTAAGATTGAGAGACCATTTTCATTATTTGTTTTATTGCTTGCATTAGAATGACACGATTAGTATTAGTATTAGTTTTTTGTGATAACTCTAGAACTTTATGGGCTGAGGATTGGGAAGAAACCCATATCCTCCTAGGTAAGATTCAAATATTGTCTTCAGTATTCCGATTCATTTCTTGCATTAGAATGAAATGATTAGTCTTTTAAAATAAATCTTCCATTTTATGGGGCTAGTTTACATTGTTTTTTCTTGATATTGTTATTTCCTCTCTGTGCCATGTATGCAAAATGATCACAGGAACTAGTCTCAGGTGCATTTATAAACTAATTTAAATAATTTTCTTCCCTCTCTTTTTCAAACAATGCACCATTTATTGCATATTTCATGTTTGAACTGCTAGAAGAAATTTGTAAATCAAGAATACAAATATGCAAGTATGACATCAGAGCTTATAATATACTTGCTTTGTTGTATTGATATGGAGTTTGATTTTAAAGGCATGCTAAGCTCAAACTAGGTTAATCTATAGGTATTTCTAATCTTCAACTTAATACACATATCCAATTTGTCCATGCGCGAGGTTATACACTAGAATAAATATTGACTATTTTATATTGCTACATGCTATTGATTCCCAATTATGGCCTTGTTTTACATGCCAGGAAAAGTATCTTTCCACAGAGCTTGACATAAGAAATCCCTAAAATATAAGTTCCATTTGTCTTTGTCATATATGATAACCTTTTTTTATCTTTTGGCATAGAAATGAGTTTCTTGTGATATGGATGGTACAACAGTGATGTAGAGTATAATTGTGGTTATGATTGAGGAAAACTTCTTACAAAATTGTCTGATGGAAGGTCAACTTGATATCAGGTTAGGGTTGCTGCAGCACTGACTTAATGGATTTATGTTGTAGAATTTTCATAATACATATTACTGCATTTTTTAATTATGTATGTTTGATTTGAAAGTTATACAATTTTCATTGGCAAAAGTTGTTTATTTGAACAAGTGCATAGCACAGTTTTTTATTTTTTTATTTTTTGAAGTTGTTCAGAAAAATACAGAGAACCATGGCTATTCTCAAGTAATAGCCATAACTAGTACAACTAGATAGCTGCCATCTAATTAAGATACATATAGCCCTCCAAAAAAGGGAAAAATGAAAATAGAAAGAACAGTAAATCTGTCACATACCAAATGGGACTGAAGCAAGAGAAAACTGTAAACTAAAACAGTCCCAATTGAACAGTAACCAATTGAAGTGTTCAACTGTGTAGGTTCTCGTATTGGCTTTGATATCCAATTGATCAACCACGTGGTTCATAGTATGATGTATGTCCTTGAAGCATTTATAATAGGATTTGTTCAAACATCCCTCAATACAATGAAGAGTTATCCAAGTAGGTTCAGTCTAAGCCGACTTGCAGTTGTGAACAAGAATC
Source organism: Sequoia sempervirens (assembly GCA_007258455.2). Lineage (NCBI taxonomy): Eukaryota > Viridiplantae > Streptophyta > Pinopsida > Cupressales > Cupressaceae > Sequoia > Sequoia sempervirens. The sequence continues at coordinate 290,955 of VDFB02264430.1, read as the reverse complement.
ATGGAGGCTTAGTGTATGACATCTCCAACCTAAGGTATAGCACAAAGTTAATGGATTTTTTTTGTGACTAGTATCATAATGGTATTATTTCAGGTCCTAGGAGGTCAAATTTGCTACTTTGTACACTGTAACTTTTTGAATTTACGATGGATCTACATTGCATTAGGAAAATGATAGATGCCATGAACGAATCTTAGTCAACTTGATTGGCTGATTGCATACTCTTCAACATAAGGTGGACAATACTATATAAAGGCTGATTTATGTAGACAAGGCAATGAACTATTTTTGTGTATGATTGGATATCTATAGATTGCCATTGTGTTTTGGTAGACATAAACTCGCCTCACACTATGTTTTCCAACTTCCAATCGTATTGTGCATGTATATGCTTGTTGGAAAACATCAAGTGTTTACTATCAAAGCATGATAGTAAATATGGATTGTTATGGAATTGCAACACCATGGTGATTGGAATGCCATGACAAGCCATATACAAGGCAATGAACTATTTATGTGTATGATTACTTATCTATGGGTTCCCACTATGTTTTCATAGACATATACTCACCTCACATTGTGTTTTCCAACTTGGAATCCTATTGTGCATGTATATGTTGGTTGGAAAACATCAGGTGTCTAGTACGAAAGCATTATAATAAATATGGATTTTCATGGCATTGCAACACAATGGTGATTGGAATTCCATGACAAGCCATAAAGTAGGCAATGAACTGTTTCTATTGTTTGTCTATGGCTTGTCATGGCATTCCAATATGATGGTGGTGGAATGCAATGACAATACATATTTTCAATTATGCTTGGATACATTTTTTCAACAATCCATATTTACTATTTAGCCATGGTGTTCGAAGCCATGAGAATCCATATTTACTATTATGCTTTGATATATTTTTTGCAAGCATGTGTTTCTTGTTCAAAAGAACCTATTTTAAGCTTTTAGCCATAGAGGCAAGGCACCAAATTGTTTTCTAGATTTCTTTCTTAGACATGAATGAAAATTGTGGTAGCATAGTGAACTATTTCATAAAATGCCTCAAAGAAATCTGGCCTCATGGTGATGGAATTCCATGACAATCAATATTGTAGCTGCTGCAATATGGATTGCGATTGTAATTCCCACTCATTAAAATATCAGTAAAATTAATAAATTAGTCAAAAATAATGAAAAAAATATGAAAATAGGAGATTCATTTAAGACCAACTTAACAAACTTCGTTAATATGAAAGTAGTATTTTAGTCAGTGTCTTAGATAAAATTTTTCCGTTAATGAATTTGAACAATATATGGTCTTTATATTGCAATGATTAACATATTCATGAATTGAATGCAATCATTAGACTGAGATAAGTAATATTAAAGAAATTCAAAAATCTTCACAACCATAAAACATGAATGTGACTATAACAACCTATTTTTCTTGAGTGGAAAACCCTCTTGGGGTAGAAAAACCACTCGAAAATTTCCTCACTAGCTTAATCTCAAAACTTGTTTATAATGCCTCGTTGGCTATATATCATCATTTTCAATAATAGTTTTAATGATACACAGAGTATGACTTCTATTTCTTTTACAACATCTTCTGATCTAACATCACTCAAGATTCAGATGTACAAGTTTAAGTACAACATAATTGATTAATCTCACAAAGCACTGAATGTGCTATCCAAATAACTTTCAAATATGAATCAATGAAATGCCATTTCTAAACTAAGAATAATACTTCTTTTATGCTCACCATCTTTTTGAAAGAATACATGGAAGGATATATATATATATATATATATATATATAATGTTATGGATTACTAAACTGGAGTATCTTTTCAAATTGAAAAGTAACTTTCTTCTCTAAATGTCCCTTAACAAGTAACAATTACAAAACTGAAATGTTTTTAACAAATTTTAATCAATGCTTCCTTGAAAAAATGCCCGTTGTTCTAACATAACAGTATATCATAAGGATATTCAAAAGTATACCTTGTGTTCCCAAATGATAAAGAAAACTGAACCATGACAGGAACAACTAACACTTGACATGTATGCAAACCAAAAATTGTAATCATATGAATAGAGCTTGACAATAACTAACCACAATGACAACATGAATGAAGTTATAGATCTGAGATAATAAAACTTAACCCAAACAAAATGAAAAGAACTCAGGTTTGACTGGATACCCATGATTGTATGTAGGGTTTGAAGGAAATAATAGATTTTATACATTTTAACCCTATTGAAAACACAATGGATTGTAGGTTGTATATCACGTGGTGTTTTCCATCTTGCAATTATACACAGACAGTATGGTTGCAGTGAAACTCTTGTGTTTTTTAGACATTAAGAATTTCATGAAACTCACCTAAAAAAATTATTACAACTATTCGGTGGACTAAAATTTTGGTTTCAAAATCATGATATGATGGTAAATCAAAATGCATTGAATATTTGCAGGTTGGAAAACACAGTGTGGGATGTCAGTACATGCTTTTATGAATCTTCCACTTGAAATAGTTTATGTACATACATGAGTAATGATTATCCCTTTAAACAAAATCCAAGCACATACCATTCACCTCCTCACCATTCACTTTGGCCAATAGGAAGAGCACTTTGCTTAAAAACATCCCCTTTGTAGCATCTGAATTGCTGCAAACTCATGCACTAGGAAATACAAATGGCATAGGAGGAAATGGTATGGGCTTGGATTTGTTTAAAGGGATAATCGTTACTCTCATTACTCATGTATGTACATGTCTCATTTGAAGTGGGAGATTCATAAAAGCATGTACTAACATCCCACACTGTGTTTTCCAACCTACAAAGATTCAGTGCATTTTGATTTGTTTTCCAATTGTTTTTAGAGCAGATTCCTTTTTTTCATTACACACTTTCTAGTACATCCTCATATGTGTTTTATTACTACCATGTTAGACAATTCTCATCACAAATATTTTTCGAATTCTGTCTGATTTCTTGCATGCTAAGGGATAGAGTTTTGAATGTATTGAATACTTTCAAATGAGAAAGGGAAAAACATGTGGTAATGAAGTTTTCATGTTTATGGATGAGTTTCAAAAGTATATCAGAGTCCAGAAAGGAATACATTTCAAGAGTTAGTGGGTTGCATTTTTTATAACACCCTGTTTTTTCCAATATGTAGTTTTACAAATAATATTCATCTAACTAAGAGCTTTTCTTTTCATAAATGTTTTGTGATGTTTATTTATGTTCTCAAGTAGTCGATGAATTAGTAGTTGGAATTAAATATCAGTTTTTTTGTAGATGCTTGTAGTGCTATTTGTTACTGACTTTTTTTCCCTTATTTTTTGACAGCACAACCAAAAATGTCCAACTCAAGAATTCACATTGGGCAGCTTCCCCATGACAATAAGGAAGACAATGGTAGTCCCTTCAGTATGGAGAGGCTGCATCATGTCGTCAAATTCAATTTTTGTATGGTAGAGGATGCCATTCACAAGATCAATAGATATCTCGAGCCCATCGAACATGTACTCCCATATTTTGAGGCTGATGTAGCATGTGGTTTGTTGTCAAACTCCATGGACCTGCTGAAAAACCGTATTCTAGTTCAAATTTTATGTGCAAAAAATGTTTAGAGACATGTGGTCAATCACGTTCAGCTTGAGGAAGCACTGGAAAGATATGACATTGATCAAGGTGTCTACCTCATTGGTGGCATCTTCCCACATTCATTGCCTCAATCATCCTCAAATATGAGGTGTCTACAACAAACATTTAGCAGTTCCATACAACATCAGGCTAATCATTTTTTTGACCAAGCAATGTGATTGCATGTTCATGTTGTTGAGCAACATGTACAAGAGGACATACGGGAGATGTATCTTGCCCTACACACATTGCTTGACCACCCTGCACCAGTTTCGTCAAATGATGAAAGGGTTATTTAGTGGCTCGATGTAGGATGCACCTACCATTCCAATGAGGGCACAAAATTAAAGACATAAAATGTAAAGAGTGAATCTGATTAGGATGTTGAAAGACTTGTAAAATGGAAAATGGAAACTAAGACCTCAAATTTTATTTTCTATTACTCTTTTGAAACAGTACAGTTGAATGAATGATATTTTGTATTGCTATTCATTAGTATTTATTATTGTATTTTTTATCACTCTTTATTACTATTTAATACTTGACTACTGTTTCATAAAACTATAGATTGTGAAACACACGGTGTTGTAAAAATAACAACTCACTCACAGTTGTAAAACACATGGTGTTTTAAAGTATTTTGTATTACTCTTGATTAGTGTTTATTGGAAGTATTTTGTATTACTCTAATTACTTTATTACTGTAGGACATTTCAAGGTGAAGAACATCAGAAATATGGAATGCAATATCATAGGTACAATTAACAAGGTATGAATGAGCAAGAACTTTCCAGTAGATAAAGGTCATGAACATTGAACCAATAGTAGGACAGCCACCACAACATTTTAGTAAACCTATGGTCAACACTCTCTTTTCCATTTTTATTCCCAATTTCATCCATGAAGAATTTCCTCAACCTGTAGATCCTATTGTTAGCCATAACTTGAGCAGGTGTCGAGGATAGCTTTCATTTTTTGATTACCCAAGAAGCAATTGACAAAATTTGGCCTTACCAGATAACATGTGGTGAAAACCTTTTTGAAGTTATTGTGGAAAAGAGTTCTTCACACTATAATGTGCAGTTTTAAATTAACCTTTTTTGCATGAATTCCATATCTTTGATTGACTATTTCGAGCTTGACGACCTTGATCAAGAATGAGGAGGCTCGGGATCTGTAAAAGTAGGTTTCCAATATGCTTTACCTCTTTAGGAAGGCTCATATTTGTCTCACAAGTTAGGTATACAAAAATATTGTAGCCAATAACAAGCACACTTTTTTTCTTCTGTGTCACTCACAAAGCATCACCAAATGCCTCAAAATTTTCAATTTTTTCCCATGATCTAGTTTCTCTTAGCTAGTTTTATAATCTCTTCATATTCACAGTTGGAATGAATTTCATTCACAAAGGACATTGATCTGTTTAGCATGTAAACTGGGATGTCAATAATCCACTTCTTGAACTCTCTTTCCCAAGGGAAGAAAATGTTTTTTGGAGCAATAATCAAAGGCTTGCTTAAGCCCTTACAAAAATATTATAAGCAGGCCTTTGTTTATTGCTCCAAAAAGCATGCTTTTCCCTTGGGAAAGAGAGTTCAAGAAGTGGAGTATTGAAATTCTAGTTTACATGCTTAACAAATCAACGACCTTTGCAAATGGAATTCATTCCAATTGTGAATATGACGAGATTATAAAACTAGCTAAGAGCAACCAAATCATGGGAACAAAATTTGAAAAATTTGAGGTGTTTGGTGATGCTTTGTGAGTGACATAGAAGAAAAAAAGTGTGCTTGTTATTGGTTACAATCTTTTTGTATGCCTAACTTGTGTGACAAATATGAGCCTTCTTGAAGAGGCCAAGCATATTAGAAGCCTACTTTTATAGAGCCCAAGCCTCCTCATTCTTGATCAAGGTCATCAAGCTCAAAATAGCCGATCAAAGATATGGAATTCATGCAAAAAAGGTTAATTGAAAATTGCACATTATAGTGTGAAGAACTCTTTTCCACAATAACTTCAAAAAGATTTTCACCACATGTTATCTGGTAAGGCCAAATTTTGTCAATTGAGGCTTGGGTAATAAAAAACTGAAAGCTATCCTCAACACCTACTCAAGTTATGACTAAAAATAGGATCTACAGGTTGAGGAAATTCTTCATGGATGAAATTGGGAATAAAAATGGAAAAGAGAGTGTTGAACATAGGTTTACTTAAATGTTGTGGTGACTGTCCTACTATTGGTTCAATGTTCATGACCTTTATCTACTGAAAAGTTCTTGCTCATTCATACATTATTAATTGTACCTGTGATATTGCATTTCATATATGTATGATGTTCTTCACCTTGAAATGCTCATATTGAAATACAATAATTAACCACTTAGAAAAGGAATTAAAACACAAGAAGAAGTTGTCATGGTGAAAAGAAGAGGACCTTAATGTTGTTCGGAGAGAGTTGCAATCTTGGTGCAGAGCACCTTGTTGCTGAATTTAATGAAAAGAGTCTAGATAGGTAGATAGAGTCATAATAATGTTGAATAAGGCCATGTGAGGCCCTTTTATAATGTTTTTTGTGGTTTTCAATCATTATGTGGTTATTAGGAGAAATGTTGCAAATTGGATAAAATGTTGTCAAGACAATTTTGTAAAAATGCAAAAAATGTAAAATCATGGAATGCCAAGGGTCAGGTAGTTATACACACAGTTTTAGGCATTGGTAGGTGTCATTTGAGGTATAAATATGCTGTGAACTCGTTGGAGGAGGTTTTCAAAGGCCTTAGAGAAGAAATTCAATAAAATTTCTTAAGTTTCTTGTTATTTTCTAGTAAATTCCAAGTTTGTAGATCTGGTATGGTTCTGTACACGCTGCCATTGAAGTGATTTGCATCTAGAACAGTAATCATATGTGTTAGCTTCCTTTCAAAGTTTTTTTGATTGGTTTTGGGGGTGTTTTGTGAATTTAACACACCATTTCCTTCAAGCGGCCAAAAAATAGGGGTTAAGGGTTTGATTGTTAAAATAGATTGACAAGCCATTCTAGCTTTTTGTATCAACTGTTTCTTAGTGGAATGGACCTGAATAAGTTAGGAGTAGGGGTAGGTAACATGGATTAATATTGGTAGAGAATTTACAAGGGTTTATCCACGCTGCCCTATTGAAACATTGAATTATGGGCCTTAAGAATAAGGCAAGAGTTGGTAACTAGGACAAAATTGTTTGAGAATAAGGTAGGGTAGGCTAGTCCTGATGTGAGTGAGAGTATTTTGTTGTGTTTAGTAGGTTGGAAAAGTTTGGAAAGGTCATTTGTGTGATGGGGAATGGAACCCTAGTTGTTAAAGGGTGAGAACAAGTGAATTTGAGTGGTTTAATGAAGGAAGAGTGAAAATATGAAGGTGAACTTCAAAACATTGTTTTGTTATGGTTTGCATAAAATAAAGTGATCATTCAAGAAGAATTGACAAGTCAGTCACAACCTAGTGTGTTTTCCATCATGTAAATATTATGTGTATTTTGTGTTCAAAACGTATGAACATATATTATTACCATGTTTGTTGAAAGTAAGGGTTGTTAAAAAATATGAAGGTCAAGTTGAAAACATTGTTTTATTATAGTGTGCATTACAGAAAGTGGTCAGTGAACAAGAATTGAGAAATGAGTCACAACCCTCTGTGTTTTCCACCTTGCAACTATTATGTGCTTTTTTTTTGTGTTCAAAACATATGAAGAAATATTGAAATGGAGTGGTTTGGTAAAAGTAATGGTTTTCATAAAACAAGAAGGTGGACTTCAAAACATTCTTTTCTTACAGTCTGCAAAATAAAAAAGTGAGCCACAACCCATTGTGTTTTCCATGATGCAAATTTTATGTAAATTTTGTGTTCGAAACATATGAACATATATTGAAATGGAGTGGTTTGCAGAAAGTAAGGGTTGTCATAAAACAAGAAGGTGGACTTCAAAAAATTCTTTTCTTACAGTCTGCAAAAAATAAGAAGTGAGCCACAACCCACTGTGTTTTCCATGATGTAACTATTATGTAAATTTTGTGTTCGAAACATATGAACATATATTGAAATGGAGTGGTTTTCTGAAAGTAAGGGTTGTCATAAAACAAGGTGGACTTCAAAAAATTCTTTTGTTATAGTCTGCAAAAAAATAAGCAATGATCCACAACCCACTGTGTTTTCCATGATGCAACTATTATGTAAATTTTGTGTTCAAAACATATGAACATATATTGAAATGGAGTGGTTTGCTGAAAGTAAGGGTTGTCATAAAACAAGAAGGTGAACTTTAAAACATTCTTTTGTTACAGTTTGCAAAAAAATAAGAAGTGACCCACAACCCATTGTGTTTTCCATGAAGCAATTGTTATGTAAATTTTTTGTTTGAAACATATGAACAGATAGTGAAATGGAGTGGTTTTTTGAAAGTAAGGGTTGTCATAAAACAAGAAGGTGGAATTGAAAACATTCTTTTCTTACAGTCTGCAAAAAAATAAGAAGTGAGCCACAAACCACTATGTTTTCCATGATGCAACTGTTATGTAAATTTTGTGTTTGAAACATATGAATAGATATTGAAATGGAGTGGTTTGTTGAAACTAAGGGTTGTCATAAAACAAGAAGGTGGAATTCAAAACATTCTTTTGTTATAGTCTACAAAAAAATAAGAAGTGAGCCACAACCCAATGTGTTTTCCATGATGCAACTGTTATGTAAATTTTGTGTTCGAAACATATGAATAAATATTGAAATGGAGTGGTTTGCTGAAAGTAAGGGCTATGATAAAACAAGAAGGTGGAATTAGAAACATTCTTTTGTTACAGTCTGCAAAAAAATAAGAAGTGAGCCACAACCCACTGTGTTTTCCATGATGCAACTATTATGTAAATTTTGTGTTTGAAACATATGAATAGATATTCAAATGGAGTGTTTTGCTGAAACTAAGGGTTGTCATAAAACAAGAAGGTGAACTTCAAAACATTTTTTTGTTATAGTCTACAAAAAAATAAGAAGTTAGCCACAATGCACTGTGTTTTCCATGATGCTTGAACTGTTATGTAAATTTTGTGTTCGAAACATATGAACAAATATTCAAATGGAATGGTTTGCTGAAAGTAAGGGTTTTCATAAAACAAGAAGGTGAACTTCAAAACATTATTTTCTTACATTTTGCAAAAAAAAAAGAAGTGAGCCACAACCCACTGTGTTTTCCATGATGCAACTATTATGTAAAACTTAATGCTATATCATTACTTGTTTAAAGAACTCAATTACAAGAAACTAATCATAGCCAAGTCAAGTACTCATAAGAAGGGTCCAAAGAGGGTTTCACATATTTACATCCAAGAATAACAAAGGTTATGAAGATAACAAAAAGATTTACTTTCTTCTCAAGAATCGACAATCAAAACAAAAAGAGACTCAAAAAATTAAGCAAGAAAAAAAATTCGTTAAGACTAAGAGAGAGGAACCGGTAACACCTCTGCCTCTCCATAAAACAGGTCTTACAAAAGACTTTTTAAAAAAAACCCTTGAATACAATTTTATGTTATGATATTTATCTTCCAAGCCCTCAGTCTTTGATTGCATAACCTTGATATTTCCTTCATATTGTTCTTCGTATGGTATGGTGTGAATTTTGTTATGATACATGAAGGTATGTTTGACCTATACATAGATAAAGATATGTGAGATTTACAAATATGAATGACCTAGCTAGGTGCAAAAAAGAGAGGAATGTGACACATTGATTAGATGCAAGGAAGGAATATGAATGGCTTACGAAAAATATTCGATATGGGAGGAAAGGGTATGAAAGGTTGGATATGCAAACGAATGGAATGGAAATGCTATCAATTCATCAGTTTTTAGTTGTACATAGAAAATGAAATGAAAGATATAGAAATATGAATGACCTAGGTGGATCCAAAGAAGAAAGGAATGTAATGCATTGATGTGATGCAAGGAAAGCATATAAATGGTTTATGAAATGTTTTTGATATGGGAGGAAAGGATATGGAAGGCTGGACATGGAAATGAATGGAATGGAAAGGCTATGAAGTGATCATTTCTTTCATCATAGAGTGGAACGATTCCCCCTTTGTTATTGGTTATGATTTTTGTAATCATCATAGGGTGAACTGACTTGATACATACACATAAGAAAAACTCATGCCCCATTCCCCACTCTCCTTCGTACACAACAAGGTGTAGAGATCCTCAAGCTTCCTCAGAATGTGAGAACAAAAGAAAAGATATAAAAAGATAATGATATTGATGGAGACAAGAGACAAGAGTTAAGATAAAGCACACGTTGTCATGCATGCAGTATGAAAATGATAAATATGCAAGATCATTATAATGAAAATATGCAAATGCTAATGCATATGATAAGGACTAGTGCACAAAATAGTTATAGGATGGAAAATACAATGGGTTGTGACTCAAATAAGGACATATGGATGGATAGGGATCAATGATATGGGTAAATGATAGGACATGTAAGGATACACCTTATATGGAGGATGAAGATAGATGGATCAAAGTATGGAATGCTATGGGTGGATAGATCGAATGACAAGGGAACCCAAAATGTTTACTCTTATACAAAGGAGAAATAAAGGACCTATGGAGGACTCCAAAGATAGCATGTCAAAGTAATAACATGCCCCCATGGTAAGAGGTATGACAAGTTATAACAACATGACATGGATATGGAAGATAAATGGACATGAAAGGAAACAAGACATGGATGACATGTGATATGGAGGATGGAAGAAACACATTGTATAAAGCATGCATTAGATTCAATTTCTTTGTATTTTTCCTTAATACTTTATGCAAGATCAAAGGAAGGTGGATGGATAAAGTAGATAGCATGGAATATAAATGAAGGAATACGATGCCTAAGTGGAAATAGGATAATCAATAATGTATCGTACAAATGGAAAAGTCTTGCTCCCAAGTGTACTATTCATCTCCTCACCATTCACTTCAGCCAATAGGAAGAGCACTTGGCTGAAAAATGTCCCCTTCGTAGCATCTAAATTTTTGCAAACTCATGCACTAGGAAATACAAATGGCATAGGTGGTTCAATTTCATCTTCATATGCAACAAGAGATAGTGGCAGCCTTGTGTTTCCAATGCTCAACAATTTGGCTAGTGATTGTTGAGTTGTGGAGGAAATGGTATGGGATTGGGTTTTGTTTAAAGGCATAATTGTGAGTCCTACATGTAGATATCCTATTTAAAGTGGGAGCTTTCCTATTTGTTCTGTATCCACTACCGCATTACAAAAATTCCCTCCTCCACCAACCTCCAATGCAGCTATTGTTGTGGCATCTTAAAATTTTATCAGTTGTGCAATAAGACCTTTCACTTTTGACCTATCAGTTGTGCGACAATACCTTCCATTGTTGTCTTTGTTTTATGAAATTCTTGTCTTTTAGATTACAACTCTCTCTGAACAACATTAAGCTCCTCTTCTTTTCACCATGACAACTTCTTCTTGTGTCTCAATTCCTTTTCTAAGTGGTTAATTTTAGTGTTCACTTGTTCTGCTCCACTTTGACCATTTCCAACTATTTTTTTGTAGTGTGTTTATGATTAGAGTATGTAGATGTTTATTTTTGCAAGCTTGTTAGGGAACTTGTCTTCCTTTTCGGATAAGACTTTCATGCCTCCACCCAACTGATTCTCTTTTTCTGCACTAAGATCTGATATTTCCTTTTCCTTATCATCCATTTCCAATTGTATTTGTTCCATGGAATTGCTAACTTCAAGAATGCTTTCCTTCCTTCATTTGTTCAACCCCACTTATAGCATCATCTCTCTCTCTTTATCTGCTTGCAAAAAATCGTATGCAATAGAAAACCTTTTGAGTTAATCCTCTTCTGCATTTCCATTTTCCTCTTGCACATACTGCAAATGCTCCTTCCTCCACTTGTCTGGAGCAGGAACAACTTCTTCAGTCAATACATTATCTATCTCATTTACTTTGGTCTACTTCTTTCCAACTCTTTTTTAGAGAAAATTGCTTTTTTTTCATTGCATATGAATTTGTGCAAGCGGAGAAAGAGAGAGACGATGTGTTAGGTGGGGTTGAACAAATGAAGGAAATCATTTTTGAAGTTAGCAATTCCATGGAACAAATACAATTAGAAATGGATGATAAGGAAAAGGAAATATCAGATCTAAGTGCAGAAAAAGAGAATCAGTTGGGTGGAGGCATGCAAATTTTATCCAAAAAGGAAGACAAGTTCCCTAACAAGCTTGTGAAAAGAAACATCTGCATACTCTAATCATAAAAACACTGCAAAAACAATAGTTGGAAATGGCAAAAGTGGAGCAGAACAATCGGACACTAAAATTAACCACTTAGAAAAGGAATTAAAACACAAGAAGAAGCTGTCATGGTGAAAAGAAGAGGAGCTTAATGCTGTTCAGAGAGAGCTACAATCTAAAAGATAGGAATTTCATAAAACAAAGACAACAATGGAAAGTGTTGTCGCACAACTGATAGGTCAAAAGTAAAAGGTCTTGTTGCACAATTGATAAAAGTTTGAGATACCACAACAATAGCTACATTGGATGTTGGTGGAGGAGGGAATTTGTGTAATGCAATAGTGGATATAGAAAAAACATGAACGCTCCCACTTGAAATAGGATATCTACATACAGGAGTAACAATTATCCCTTTAAAAAAGACTGGAGAAGTGAGTCACAACCCACTGTGTTTTCCATCCTGCAACTACTTCTCACAGCCTAGTGTGTTTTCCATCGTGCAACTAATATGTGCATTTTGTGTTCAAAACATATGAATAGATATTCAAATGGAGTTTTTTGCTGAAAGTAAGGGTTTTTAAGAAATAGGAAGGTAAAGTTGAAAAAATTGTTTTGTTACAGTCTACATAAAAGAAAGTGCTCATTGAAGAAAACTCGAGAAGTGAGTCACAACCCACTATGTTTTCCATCCTACAACTACTTCTCACAACCTAGTGTGTTTTCCATCATGCTTCTAATATGTGCATTTTGTGTTCGAAACATATGAATAGATATTTGAATGGAGTGTTTTGTTGAAAGTAAGGGTTTTTAAGAAATAGGAAGGTGAAGTTGAAAACATTGTTTCGTTATAGTCTACATAAAAGAAAGTGCTCATTGAAGAAGACTAGAGAAGTGAGTCACAACCCACTGTGTTTTCCATCCTGCAACTACTTCTCACAACCCAGTGTGTTTTCCATCATGCAACTAATATGTGTATTTTGTGTTTGAAACATATGAACATATATTCGAATGGAGTGTTTTGTTGAAAGTAATGGTTTTTAAGAAATAGGAAGGTGAAGTTGAAAACATTGTTTCATGACAGTCTACATAAAAGAAAGTGCTTGAGCATTGAAGAAGACTCGAGAAGTGAGTCACAACCCACTGTGTTTTCCATCATGTAACTACTTCTCACAACCCAATGTGTTTTCCATCGTGCAACTAATATGTGCATTTTGTGTTTGAAACATATGAACAAATATTTGAATGGAGTGTTTTGTTGAAAGTAAGGTTTTTTAAGAAATAGGAAGGTGAAGTTGAAAATAATGTTTCGTTACAGTCTACATAAAAAAAGTGCTCATTGAAGAAGACTCGAGAAGTGAGTCACAATCCACTGTGTTTTCCATCCTGCAACTACTTCTTACAACCTAGTGTGTTTTCCATCGTGCAACTAATATGTGCATTTTGTGTTCGAAACATATGAATAGATATTTGAATGGAGTGTTTTGTTGAAAGTAAGGGTTTCTAAGAAATAGGAAGGTGAAGTTGAAAATAGTGTTTTGTTATAGCCTGCATAAAAGAAAGCGCCCATTGAAGAAGACTCGAGAAGTGAGTCACAACCCACTATGTTTTCCATCTTGCAACTACTTCTCACATCCTAGTGTGTTTTCCATCATGCAACTAATATGTGCATTTTGTGTTTGAAACATATGAACAAATATTCCAATGGATTGTTTTGCTGAAAGTAAGGGTTTTTAAAAAATATGAAGCTCAACTTGAATACATTGTTTTATTACAGTGTGCATAACAGAAAGTGCTAGTTGCATGTGCTTACATGGATTTGCAAGTTTGACATAAATAATAAGACTGGAGGTGGCATTTCCTACCATTATTTGATGGAATTTGACATTGTTTATAATGAAATTTTACATGGCAACAAAAAGGGTCATGAAATTTGCAAGAACATTGTCTTAATTTTTTTAAATTAAGAGGAGTAAATGCTTTTGACCCGAAGCTATGAACCGGTGAGGTCACAAATGGGGGGCCTCATCCCCTAAACCCCAAAGGGATTGGAGCCTTCATGGAAAGATTAACAATACAACTTAATAATCACACAATGCCATTATTGGCATAAGAGCATAGTCTTCAAACATACCAAAGTACTGTAATTCCATAGAATAATTGATCAATAATTACATGATCAAAGATAATGTAATTCCGCATCATAATTGTTGAATAATTACATGATCAAAGACAATGTAATTCCACAACATAATTGTTCAATAATTGCATGATCAAAGACCGAATGGAAAATGGATATTGTCAACCTCTGTCATCCTCTCCTACAGTGCCTTTTATGTGCAATTGAGGAGATGGTTAGATAAAATATTATAGGCTTCTTTAAGTCCTTGGCACTAATGGTGGGGAGATTTCACTTGCACGGGTATGTGCAGGATCATCATGCAAAAAACAGGCCCTTAAGTGGCAAAAAATTCAAAAAAATCAGTGTTAGGAAACTTGATGTAAATATTTGAATAAGTTATCTATATTATTTCAAAAATATGTAAGAATAGAATTTGTAGAAAATTGAATGTAGTTTCTAAAATACTAGGTTTATTTAAAAATAAATAAAATCTATTTGGTGAAAATTTGAAATTTCAATGCAAAAGAGTACTTAAATTTCAGGGAAAAATAAGAAGTAGGTGTCTCCGTCCAACCCTAACCATAATAAATTAATAATATTTTTTTGTAAGATTTTATATATAAGTAGAGGACTCATTTCGGGTGATGCATATTTTTTTTTATTTTTTTTCCAAGTAAATAATTAATTATGAATTTTTTATTACAACTTTTAGAAAATATAAAAACTCTTCTGTCTGACCACATTAACTTGGTCAAAACTTCATGAAATTTATTTTTTATTTTTTTAATCCTATTGTATGTGAAGCATAAAATGCGATGCATGTTTCAGATTCAAAAAATATGATACTGTTTGAAAGTTATAGATGTTTTTCAATCAGCCTATCGATCAGGACTTTAGTCGTAATTCTAATAGAAAATGAATAATAATTATTTTTTAAATTCAAATTAAATCATAATTTATATTTTTGGAAAGCTGAGAATCTCCTCTAAAAACCCTTTTTGTTTCATTAATTTTGGGTGAAAAAAAAGTTGTCAGCCACATACCCCCATAATATTGCCACTTTTTTGGTGCACCATGATCCTGCACATACCGGCACGAGGGTTTGGGGAAGCCTCTACTTCAACCATTGCACTTTCAACACCTTCAACCTATAAGAAACCCATGAATATAAATGACTATGTTCAATAATTAACATATGGATATAAGGAAAAGGCAACATTAGATCTAAGTGTAGAGAAAGAGAATTAGTAGTGGGAGAGATGAAAGTCTTATCTTGAGACGCAGAAAAAATTCATAACACATTTATATGAGCTTGTGGATGAGAAATACAATTCAAAATCAGACAGACCAAGAAACGTTGCTAATAATGGATGCCCCATTTTTTTGCTTCTTTCATAGAAGTTGAAGGAAATTGATAAATTGAGTAGGCTAGTGTCAAGAATCAATAAAATCAGGCCTTGATTTTATTAGCGATGTTTCTTCACACTTGCCATTTCCTTGTTCATCCTTTCCCTACAAGGTGAAGAATGTTAATGTCAATCAAATTCAAATGCATGTAACAAATTCATTCAATTTATGAAAATACATGTTCAAAAGCAGATTTCAAAATTACTCTTTCTTCCACTTTATTCCTCTGAAAGAACCAGGGACAATGTGTTTTCCAATATACTATCAAAATCAACATATTCATAATAGAAATGAATTTTTCTAAATGAAATCACAAAGACACTCTAAAATCAGAGCAAAAAGTGACTGGAATGACACATATTACAGCCAACCACAAATGCATACTTTAAAAGGGAAAGTGCACGCTCTCCTCCGTAGGCACCCTTTCTTCTTGCTGCCCCATCGAGGCACATTTTCCTCTCCCAAATGGACACTAACTTGCTTGCGCCCACCACTTCCTTGTCCATCCTTTCCCTCTAATTTTGGAATGTAAACGTCACATCAAATTGAAATACATGCAACCAATTCATTCAAAATATCAAAATACACATTAAAAAGAAGATTTCGATATTACCCTTTCTCCCGCTTTGTTCAACTTTTCCCTTTGAAGTATGCATCTATGGTTGCCTGTAATATGTAAAAATGTTGCAAGTGTTACAGGACAGTTAAAGTTCCAAAATTTATTGCACTGTCTCCTATAAGCAAGCATATAGTTTTTGAATCATAAGAAACAAAATTTTAAGGTGGATTTCCCTACATTCTTGGTGGGTAGGAAACAAAAACTTTTGACAACCAAATAATTGATAGGAGACAGTGTGTTTTCCAACACTGAAAATAATGTGAGCATTTTTTTTTTCTTGCAATTAGATGAAGATAGTGAAATTCCATTTTTTATTGTTACAAATAGTATTTAATACAACTATTCATTTGAAAGTATCCATGATGAGAAAAATAGTAAACCTCAAACGATTTAAATGTCAACGTTTTTCTTTCATTTATAAGCAAGCTACCATAAACAATAAGACTTTAGGTGGCATTTCCTTTTGGTATATTTCATATTAACATAAATAGAATGCACATTATAAACATAGCCAAATGATTATTGTTACAGTCTGCATAACAAAAAGTGGTTATTGAACAAGAATTGAGAAGCGAGTCACAACCCTCTATGTTTTCCATTCTACAATTGTTATGTGCATTTTGTGTTCCAAACATATGAACAAATATTGAAATGGAATGTTTGCTGAAAGTAAGGGTTGTCATAAAATATGAAGGTGAACTTCAAAACATTGTTTTGTTATAGTTTGCATAAAAAAAAGTGCTCATTGAACAAGAATTCATAAGTGAGTCACAACCCTATGTGTTTTCGATCCTACAACTCTTATGTGCATTTTCGGTTCCAAAAGTATGACAATATTGAAATGGAATGTTTGTTGAAAGTAAGGGTTGCTGAAAACATTCAAACTGTCAATATAATTGTTGTTGGGGGATACATAAAAGTATCCAAAATCAACTGAGGTGTCACCAACCAATTGGGTTCTCACAGTGTAAGTAACCAAAACGTTTTCATTACATTCATACTATCTATGTGTAATTGTAGGTTCAAAAACATTGGGTATTATGAACCCTGCAACCCAAATACTATTTTCAAACCCTTTACAAGTAACAACCCAATTGGTTACTCACCCCTTAGGTGAATTTAGATAGTCTTATATATCCCTAGCCTGCAACTCCCCGTAGAATGAGAAAACCCAAAACAAAGAGTGTTTTCCAAGAATAGTACTCATTACAATCTAAAACGCATGTCTTAATCACAACAACACCCTTCCCTCCTGTAAGGAATGGATAGCTTCTCACACAAGGCAAAAAAATGCTAGCACAATTTGATGTGGGAGGACACCTCCTTGCTTTCCTTGTCATGATGTTTCCTCTTGTCTACCGGTTTCATCACTTTTATCATCTGCCTTGGCGGGCCCCGCACAATGCCATCTCCTCATGTTATGTATATTTTTATGCATTTTGTATGTACATAGGTTTTTTTTGTCAGGAGATTAGTTGTGTCCATATAAGGTTTTATAACATTGTGTGGGTTGAAGGTTTCATAAATCATGCTCTCACATCCCACTGTATTTTCCAACCTGCAATCATACAGAGTTTTAATCATTGTTGGGAAACACTAGGTTTTAAAAAATAGTTCCTTTCATTGCATTCCTATGGTCTAATTAACAAAAAAAAATTGAGATGAATATTCATACTGTTGTGTAAAATTCCAAGTTGCAAAACACTGGTTTTTCAAAATCTGCAACCCACACAATGTTTTAAAACCCTTTACAAGTGACAACCCAATCGGTTAAAAACCCCTCACCTCAATTCCATTGGATTTTCATCTCCCCCAACTGCTCTCCAACCTTTTGCTTTCAACCTGTAGAATGAGAAAACCCACAACACAGTGTGTTTTCCAATAATAGTACTTCTTACATATTAACCGTGACATTTCCTTCCGTTGCTGGTTCCGTCACTTCTATCATCCATCTGGCGTGCCTTGAACTACGCCGTCTCTTCATGTTATGTATGTTACGATGTAGTTGTTATGTATGTTTTCATGTGCTTTTGTGTGTACATATGTGCTTTTTCTCTAGGAGTTGGAGAAAGCTATCGGGGAGAAAGCTAACTCCTAGACAAAATGCACCTTATGTTATATATGTATATAACATAATATTCTACCCCCACACCCCCCATCCCACATGGTGGACAAAAAGACATAGACGGAAAGATGAAAGGACTTGGCGGATCGGTAACCCCATGCTATCATGTGTCGGATGCTAGAAAAGGATGTGCAGCCCCGACGAGAAAGTCAAGAAACCCTAACTATTTTCCACATTTTATTTTATTTTGGTTCGTCATTTTCTTCATTTCATTTTGTAGTTTTTTGGGGAGGGAGGCACGAGTAGCGAAATGAGTTATAGGTGGCCATGAGGAGGGATGTGCAAGCATTGAAATGGAGTCACAAGAAACTGAAACAACGTCGACATTGAAATGGAGTTGTAGGCGGGAGGCAGCCAAACCAACGCGGGCTTTGAAATGGAGTTGCAGGTGTGTTTATGTTGTTTTTTTTATGTAGATAGCTACATTTTGTCTACATTTTCTGAAAAGCATTGAACAATTGTTGGTTAAAGAAAAAGGGTTTTCATTGATGGAAAAATAAAATGATTTGTTTGCATGTATGGTTTTCATATGAAATGGATAGCTATTTCTGTTTATGCAGAATAAAAAAATTCAACTGGAAATTCTTTGCATTCACCACAGTAAGCATCTCATCTATAAAAATATCATAACTTCTTAATACAGAATAAATTTTGGGAGTTTAACTGACCTGTACACTTGCAATTCAGGCTATCATAGCTAGAATCACCTATATTTAGTGCAAAAGCTTCATGTCTCCAAAACCATCCTTCTCAATCCACCTGCCCTTGTTTTCTTCAATTTTGTTTCCTCAAATATATCAACCACCTAGAAGGAAGACAAGTGTTAGTGATAGATTAAATTGGAAAATTAAAGACATTTGGTGCTACAAAGAATTCTTTTTATTCCAAATTTCACCAATATACAATTTATATGTTGTCGTGAGTGCAAAATGCCAACTTGCACAGATAATAAAAAAACATATTAAACTATACATTAGGAATTTAATTTCCAATTTAACCTATTGCTAACACTAGTAGTATATATCAACAATTATATCTACCATTATGCCATTCTGTAAAAATTGTGAAGCATTGAATGTGCATTTTGGATATATAAAAACTCATCTCTCCTAACATATGAAAGAAGCCATAACTTACAATAATCAATAAGTGCAAAGAAGAAAAAACAAGAAGGATACCATGTACCACTATCAGACTTCTATTTATATCCTGTGTATCTCAATGAACACCTAAATGACATCAGTATCGTAACCATTGTTCAATGATATTGTAAACTGAACCATTACTTGTACAAATGACTAAAAAAATATAGATCATTGCAAGAAAAAAGGTTAACAAGTAAACAAAAGCCTTGCTGATCACCTTGATTGACCAAAAAATAGCAGCTACTCTACCGACAAAACACACCTATATACATACAAAAATGAATAAAACCACACCCAAAAACATACATAACATGAAAAGAAGGCATAATAGGATGTCAATGCACAAAAGAGAACTAGTTGGATGGCGACATGAGAGTCCTATGTGAAAAGGTAGACAAGTTTTTCAAACAACTTATTAAAAACAAAGCATCTACGTTCTCTAATAAAAAAGGCACTCTCAAAGCTGAGAGTAGTATTTGGGTTGCAGGTTTCATAACACATACTATTTTCCAACATGCAAGTATGTATAAACATCATTCTTCTAATGAAAACCTTAAACTTTGTAGACAATAACAATGTACTAAATTTCATTCACCTTCACAATTTATAGCAACTCTTACTTACAGAAAAAAATTGAAATTCAATTTTGTCATATCATTTAAAAATAAATGCACAATATAATTTGCAGGTTAGAAAACACAATGTGGTTTTCCATTTATTTCATTCTCTACATTCAAAGTTACGTGGTTGAGAGCACAGGTAGGAATTTCTTGAAAAGATTTTGTTAATTAGGCAGTAGGAATGCAATAAAAGGGAATGTTTTGTAAACACCCACTTTTTTCCAACAACCATTAAAACTCTGAATGATTGCACATTGGAAAACACCATGGGAGGTGAGTACATGATTAATGAAACCTCCAACCCACACAGTGTTGTAAAACCCTCTACAGACACAACTAATCTCCTGAAAAAATGCACCTATGTACATAGAAAAATGCATGAAAACATACATAACAACATACATGGTACCATACATAACATGAAGAGACGACATAGTGCGGGGCTCGCCAAATGGATGATAGAAGTAACAGAACCAACAAACAGAAGGAAACGTCACAAGGAAAGTGAGGTGGTCTCCCATCACATCGAATTATGCTAGTGTTTTTTTTCCTTGTGTGAGAAGCTATCTATTCACTGCATGTGGGAAGGGTGTTGATATGATTAAGACATGTGTTTTAGATTGTAACAAGTATTGTTCTTGGAAAACACTTTGTGTTTTGGGTTTTCTCCTTCTGGAGGTTGAAAGTGAATCATTGGAGAGCAAGGGGGAATTGCAAGTAGGGGAGATGACCAAGCGAGTTGAGGTGAGGGGTTTCTAACCAACTGTATGTACATAGGTGTGCCAACTCGAATTTGCTGACTCAATTGGGCTATTACATCTAGGGGTTTTTAGAATACTATGTGGGTTGCAAATTTCTTAAAACTCATTGTTTTCCAATCCCATTACATTCTTACTATCTAATTCACAAAAGGCTCTCAATACAATCACAAAACATACCAAATTGAGGTGAGGGGGGAGTAACCAATTGGGTTGTTACTTGTAAAGGGTTTTAAAACATTATGTGGGTTGCAGATTTCAAAAAACTAGTGTTTTCTAACCTAGAATTTTATAGAATAGTATGAACGCAATTTAGACAGTACAAACAATTGGATTATGAGTTGTCATTTTCAGAGATTTTTTTTTGGCATAGGAATTCGAGGTAGAATGATGTGTGCATTTTTAGTTTGGAGAAATAAAGGGGAAACCACTTTTTGTTTCATGTCTGCACATTCAAAGCTGATGGTTGGAGTGCACATGTAGGAGTTGGAGGAAAAAACCAATGTTTTGAAACTTGGAATTTAACAAAATGACCGGTATAAATGTAATTTAGACAGTACAAATGTAATGAAAAGGCACCTTATAACAAGTCTTACGTAGAATAAAATTTGTTTTTCTATTTCTTAATATGATCTAAATATACATGCATAGTATGATTGTAGGTTGGAAAACACAGTGGGAAGTTAGCTGACAACATGATTTACAAAACCTCCAACACACAAAATGTTGTAAAACCCTCTACGCACTAAAGCCAAATACCTTACTGGCTATCTAGAAAATAGTGCGTATCACCACACTCATATGGTCTAAATAACACCAAGTTTTTCAATACATACATACTATTTTCAAAAATTCTAGGATGCAAAACAATGTGTTTTACGAAACTTGCAACCCACCTAATGTTTCAAAACCATTTAGACACCACTATGGGGGTATGATATCATGTTACATACATAGGTGATTTTTTTCTAAATACTGGTTCTTATATGAATCGGCCTCTAATACTGGTGTAGTATGTTGTTAGGGGAGAAGCTAACTCCTACACAAAAAGCAATAGTATACTATACCAGTATTAAAGGCTGATTCATATAATATACTAGTATTAGAGGGAACAACTAATAGGAGATAGTGTTTTTTCCAACACTACAACTGCATTTCTATGCCCGCATTCGTTTGGCCGCTTGTAACTCCATTTTAATGCTCGTGCATCCCTCCTCACGATCGCCTATAACTCATTTCGCTGCTCACGCCTCCCTCCCCCAAAAATTTCAAAATGAAATGAAGAAAATGGCAGACCAAAACAAAATAAAATGTGGAAAATAGTTAGGGTTTCTTGACTTTCTCGCCGGGGCCGCACATCCTTTTTCGGTGTCTAACACATGATAGCACGGGGCTACCGATCCATCAAGTCTTTATGTCATTGTCTTTTTTCCACCACGTGGGATGGGGGATGGGGGGTACGATATCATGTTACATACATTGGTGCTTTTTGTCTAGGAGTTAGCTTCTCCAATACTGGTATATTATATGAATCAACCTTTAATACAAGTATAATATACCATTAGGGGAGAAGCTAACTCCTACACAAAAAGAAATGGTATACTATTTTAGTATTAATGGCCGATTCATATAATATACTAGTATTAGAGGGAACAACTGATAGGAGATAGTGTGTTTCCCAACACTACAAATAATGTGAGCATTTTATTTAAACACAACAATGGAAGATGTGATTTTGAAGATATTCATACTATTTTGTAACATTCAATGTTGCAAAACTATAGATGTTAAGAATCAAGACAGTGTGTTTTCCAACACTGCAAATAATGCAAGCATTTTATTTAAACACAACAATGCAGTTTGATTTTGGGAGAAGACATGCAAATAATGCAAGAAACCCATAGTGAGACAACCTTTACATTTAAACAAGGAGATTCAAATAACTGAAACCCAACCAATACAATATGAAAAGACTTTTATGTTTATATTTTATTGTAAACATAAAATATCTAATACATGAAAATATTTTTATGTTTATGTTATTACATAGACAAAAAACACCTATGTATGTAACATGAGATTGAAATGGAATTTAACTTTCCTCATCCGATTCAACCAAATAACTGCTCACATTATTTACAGTGTTGGAAAACACACTATCTCCATATAAGGTGTTAAGCAACAAGCAACCCATATAGTGTTGTAAAACCCTCTGCAACTGAGAGGAGATAGTTTGTTTTCCAACTTTGTAAATAATGCAACCAATTTATTTGTTCTAATCACATAAAAAAATGAAATTACATTTGTTCTTGGAGCATAATGAAATAAAACTCTTCATAACGAACTAACTAAAATGGGACAATGTGTTTTCCAACCCTCCAAAACAATCTATAACACTATGCCTTGCAGGTTTCATAATACCTACTATTTTCCAATTTCATTACATGGTTGGCACCTCATTTTGCTATTTACAAATAATGGTTTCTAATGCCACATTTTTTGGGGTTTTTGTCCCTTCCAAAATTCAATTTTTGGTTTCTAAGACCACATTTTTTGGGGTTTTTGTGCATTCCAAAATTTAGCAAAATTTGAAAACCAGAATACGGTAGGAAAGGAGACAAAAATTAAAAAACCCTCATACAAAAAACACATTAACATCCTTGCATTCCAAATAAATACCCCTTTTCCCAATGAAAACCCCCAAAAAAAATATTTTATTTGCATTTCAGAAAAAACCCATTTCATAGTTTTTTTTTGTATTCAACAAAACCCATTTCATAGTTCAATCAGTTGCTTCGCAATCCCTACAAAACAACAAAATGACACAAATAATGGTGGATATACCTACCTTGTGCATTCAGCCTCTTGTAACTCATTTCATTGCTTGCACGTCCCTCCTCATGGCCGCCTGCAACTCATTTCATTGCTCATGTGTTCCTCCTCATGGCCGCCTCTAACTCATTTCGCTACTCGTGCATCCCTCCTCATGGCCGCCTGTAACTCATTTCACTGCTCGTGTCTCCCTTCCCAAAAAAATGCAAAACAAAATGAAGAAAATGGCATACCAAAAGAAAATAAAATGTAGAAAATAGTTAGGGTTTCTTGACTTTCCCATCGGGGTCGCGTGTCCTTTTCCGGCGTTCAACACATGACGGCACGGGGCTACCGATCCATCAAGTCTTTTCGTCTTTCTTTCGGTGTCTTTTTGTGCACAGCATGGGATGGGGGATGTGGGGGTACGATATTATGTAACATATATAACATAAGGTGCTTTTTGTCCATGAGTTAGTTTTCTCCTATTTTGTCTAGGAGTTACTGTATGGTCACATGGGGGGGCTTGGGCTTCTATTTTCATGGAGCAAGAGGTCCCATGAGAAAGATAAAATTGTGCTACAGGATTAATTAGAATCTTTTCCAGAAAAATAGGAGCCCCTACTTTTTATAAATGAATCTTTTAGCTGGTGAAAATAAGGTGGGGCTAGAAATTTTCCCTACAACTTAGGAGTTTTCTATGCCACTTGTTGCACATCTAAAAAAATGAAATTCTCACCAGAAATTAAAAAAGGGGGAAAATGACATTTTTTTTGTATTTTTTGGCGGCATTTTTCATTTCATACTCTACACAGTAAAAACCAGAGCAACAACGACCCTGCACAACCAAAAAATAGAGGATCGACGACTTGCACAGCCCAGCAAAGAGCACCAACACACAGAGGTGCATTTATATTTTCAATTTTAAATTTTATTTTATCAAATGTTAAGTTTTATCATTGTATTTGTTTAAGCTTTTCTGTATAAACATTGATGCCATATGAATTATTTCTTCTGGACATTCAATAAAAAGATAAAATTATTTCTTTCGGAGATCTCCTCCACTACTTTTACAGTGGAATCGTCTTCATAGAGTTCTAATGGCTTGGGCATTGTTATTTTAATTTTTTTCACGTCTACACATTAGAGCACTTGGTCAACTGTCGGTTTGTACATAAAGGAGTCCAAACAACACAATTTGGCTTGTTCATGTCCATTTTGAGTGACCTTGGATGCAAAGAATATAGTATTGTTTGATTGTATATTAACATTAGGCTGAAACTTTAAACACCAGCTTCCCTATATTTTGGAGCTTAAATTTTTAAGCAGAATTGTAATTAAATCCATGGGACCATGTACTTTAAAATATTCCTAAAAAGGTTAAGCAACACCCGCTAAGACTTTTAAGGAAGCCTCCCTCCATGGGACCGCACCCTTAGCCAGCTCGATGCCATGCATAAAAAATGGACATTAATTCTTATGTTTTGAAGGCCTCTATTTACACCCCCTCCCCCTTCTTTCTTTCTCGGAAACAACCAGTTTTTTTTTCAGAATTCAATACAACTATTTTTAATGGTTTAGATGGCATAAATCTTGTTGGCACAGGGGCAGTTCTCATGCAACACAAATCGTTTAATCTTTATGGCTTCGAAATAGCATAAAAAAATTTCACTTTCATGGAAAGTTCTAGAACTCTCTGGAACTGCGAGAAATGGAAAAGCAACCTAGAAACAACCGTACGAAATGAAAACAGCGTTTCGCCTGTTAGAATGCGAAATGAGGCCAGTAACATAGGATCAAAGTAGTGAGGGCTTTGTTGGAGCCCTATATGGCGAAGCAATAGTTTCAAAATTTTATACCTAGATGTTGAAATGGATCTCTGTTGGAGGTTTACAAGATTTTCTGCAGCTATAATTTCACTCCAATCCACAAAATAACTATAATTTCTTTTTCTCCACATAATAAGAGTTTGTGTATGGTTTGTATAATATCCATCTTATTATCCAACCTACTAAATCCTCTTAGTTAGAAACAAACATTTGATAAAAAGGGAAGGGTGAGAGCAACTTCACCAAATCTTAATTGAAAGGTTTGGCAGAAGAGATTTAGGTTTGCTGTACTTCAGATTACAAACCTTAATTGATATGTTTTGTAAGAAATGGATTTATTAGACCTGTGATTACAAACCTTATTCAATTTTTTTAAGAAAGTGGTTTGCCATACTTGTAGGCAATGCAAATTCTCTCATAAATGTCACTACTAAAATAGGTCATGTATTTCAAGTTTTTTTTAGTTACACACCTTGTGAAAAGATGATTCAATGGGATGGAATATATTTCCTTAGTAGGGAACATGGATCCACAGTAGTTACAGGGAACTTTCATGTTGCAAGAGTAGGTTTATTACATAGGCAGAATCCTTGACACACTCATTAACACACTCTGATTTTCATTAGGCATCTTCAGCCCTGCTTTTTCCATTTGGCAGGGACTCTAGCTGCAGTGCAGCCCTTGTTTCTGTTATGTATTTAAGGTAAATGTTTTTTTGATATTCAATGTGCATATACTATAATGTGGACTGATGCTTGTGGTTAAGATACCATTTGTTTCTCAATTTGATGTATTCATGTTAATTTCATTCTACATATGTTATAGCTCTCAAGATGTCCTATATACTATCTTTTATTGAGTTAAATGTTGTAGTTAGTCTATAATGTGGACTCATGATTTTGATTAAGATAGCATTTCCTTTTCCACGTTAAACTTTATTTTCGTCACATTTTCATTCTTTAAAGTTGTAAGGTAGTTTGTAGGATTTGTGTAGGGATTTCTATGAAAAGGAGAGTAATGTAACAAATTTTCTATTCTTTATTGCATTGAGTATTATTCTTGTTAATCTCCCTTAATGTCATCTACTACGTCCTCCTTTTCCAAACTTAATTATTATCATATTTATGAGTTTTTCGAGCAGCACATGTGCAACCATACTCTAACAATTCAAAGGAAATAGTTTATAAAAAGCTTTATGAATTTTATATAGACTATGCTATTATTTTGATTTCATTGCAAGATTAGATAGAAGAATACTCTTTTCCTTTGTAAGAGCAATAGCTCTATCTCCTGTAAGTGCAATTCTATTTGTAAGAGCAACAACTCAATCTAGTTCTATTTTAAGAAAACCATGTATTTTGGTTTTGGTCCTTCTTAATGTGATCTTGCTATAACTAGTATAAGTTTCATTTGGCTTATTGGTTTCTTTTGATCTATGAAATGCATTCATGCACATGTTTTGAAATTGTGTGGACATGTATTATGGGGATGTAATTCTAAATCAACATCAAGGGGTAAAAATTTTATTAAATCAAGGAAACGTTACAAAGAAAGGGCATTAAATGGCCCTATCAATATCAACCAAGTGATCCAATTGATGAGACAAATCCGGGGGTAGTTGACCCCAATCCACCAAATTTCAATCATGAATATGATTAGAAGCCCATTTCGCCAAGCAATCAGCAACACCATTCCATTCATGAGGAATATGATTGAAAGTAATATACTCCAGAGAGGAAGAAAGAGTGAGAATTTGTTCCACAATCAAAACCAGTTGCCAGCTCACATTATCCAAATACTATCTTTTCAGTAAGTTCACCACAACCTAGGAGTCAGACTCACATATGATCCTGCGCCATCCCAATTGACTGCCCCTCTCCACAGCCAATAAAATGGCATGAGCCTCCATAAGATTATTCGTATGAAGACCCTTATACACCAAGAAAATAAACTGAACATCTCCAGAGCTATCTCGGCCCATCCCCCCAATGCCAGCATGACCAGGATTTCCATGAGAAGAGCCATCCGAGTTGATTTTTAGGACTCCAAGAGGAGGAGGGGTCCATCTTCCCTCCCTATTCACCTTGGGGTTAGGATGCCTGCATCTATAGTGCATGAGCTGGAATTGCGGATGAGGAAGATGAAGACGATTAAAGCAACTAACATCATGAGGGTCCACTAGCATAGTCATATCACACTTAGCCACAATAGTTTCTCCTAAAGAGTGCAGAATTTTCCTCCAAAGGTGAGGAGCCATCAACAACAAATCCTGGAAAATCTACCTATTCCTCTCCAACCACAAGTTCCAGATGATAAAGGAAGGCCCAAGAGCCCAAGCAGCCTACAGAAAGGAAGTAGAAACAGGGGCCCTGCCCCATCGTTCCCCAAACTCCACCAAAGAGGAAGCATGCTAGCAGGCTGTATTCTACACCCCCCACCAAAAATGCCAAATCTCCCTGGCATAGGAATATTGGAAGAAGATATGGGAGACACTCTCTTCACATCCACGACACAAAACACACATAGAGGGGCCTTGGAAACCAGGCTTACATAAATTATCCCAAGTAAGACACCGGTTTTGAGCCACTAACCACATAAAGAAGTTGCACTTGGGCCAAGACAACTTGTGCCAAACTTGCTTCCACCAAGGGACCTCAATGTCCCCAAACAACTACCTACCAACCTGCCTATAACCAGTAGCCATAGAGAACTTTCCAGACAAGTTAGAACCATCCCAAGCCAAGAGATCGGGTCCTCCCAAAGAATTACAAGCACGGGAAGCCAAAAGATGGGAAAGCTCATGCCTATCCCCCTTAGACCCTCCAGGTGGCCACTCAGAAGGATGCTTCCAGCGAAAACTAACAACCAATCCACCATGTTGCGCCACCTTATAATGCTCCATTGTATCCCAGCCAACTACAATAAAAACATCAGAAAGGGATTGGAGATGAGGAAGAGAAGAGAGAATAGGAGGGTGACCATCCCAAGAATCTAACCAAAAAGAGCTTGTGACCCCAAATGACAGATCCAAAAAAGAGCACACTTAATCAACTATGCCCCCACTTTCAAAGTATGCCAAATCATAGAACCACTCCCTTCTAGAGGATTGCGAGGAACCTCAAAAGAAGCAACACCCCGAAGATATTTATGGTTGAGAATACAAGCCCATAACTAGTGGTGATTGGTACACCAGTGCCAGTAAAGCTTGGCAACAAGAGCTTTCCCATTCAAAATAGTAGAGTGTAAACCAAGACCACCCTCTTGCTTTGGTCTACACACCGATTCCCACTTGACCAAGCTCCATTTTGAAGACAAAAAATTACTGCTCCAAAGAAATTGACAAGAAAGAGCATCAAATTCCTCAAGGAAATACATAGGAGCCGCTTGAACTAAGCACCTGTAGATGGGAAGGGCCTGGATAACCAACTTGAGAAGAGTCACTCTAGTAGCAGTAGACAACCAACGATGAGTCCAATGAGTAACCCTCTGCCTCAGCTTATTAAGAAATAACTGCCAGGAGGACCTGGGCTGACGACCAACATCAAGAGGAATACCCAAGTAGACAAAGGGAAGAGACCCAATTTGAAATTGCAGAATAGCTGCAATCCGATGTTGGATAGCATGAGGAGTATTAAAGAAGAATATAGAAGACTTCTGCTCATTGATTCTCTGGCCCGAAGCCGCAAGGTAGATGTCCAATGCTTTCCTGAAGGAATCAACCTCCCTAATACAAGCCAGTCCCATAAGAGAGGTATCATCCACAAATTGGAGATGAGAAAGCATAGGCAAGCCCATCCCCCACGGCCAACCATGAATCAAACCATGTGAAACTTGAGAATTAAGAAGATGGCCAAGCCCCTTAGCCAAAATAATAAAAAAATAAGGAGAGAGCGGATCTCCCTGATGAAGGCCCCTAGTAGCCCCAAAAAGCTCAGAAGGTTCCTGATTCATAATAACCGAAAAGGAGGAAGAAGTTACACAACTCAAAATCTAGCTCACCCAATCAGAGGAAAAACCAAAGGCCAACAAAATCTTCTGAAGAAAACTCCATTTAACTCTGTCATAGGCTTTGGCCATATCCAACTTGATAAACATAGACCTATCCTTAGAGGTCGCCATGGAATGAATGGCTTCAGACGCAATCACCACCCCATCCAGAATTTGACAGCCAGCCACAAAGCCACCTTGCTCCTTAGAAATGATCACTAGAAAACAATATTTAAGCCTCTCAGCAATCAACTTTGTAATAATCTTATACACCACATTATAGAGTGCAAGAGGTCTAAAGAGATCAAGTTTTTCAGCACCTTCCTTCTTAGGAATGAGAACCAAAAAAGTAGCATTCAAGGCACGAAGCATCTGCTTACTATGAAGAGACTCCTGAACCACCTCCAACAAATCCAGCTTCACAATATCCCAAAACTCTTGGAAAAACTCAACAGGGAAACCATCAGGGCCAGGAGCTTTCCCCTTGTTCATCCCAAACACCACCTCCTCCACTTCTGACAAAGTCACTGGGTGAATAAGACAAGCATTCAACTCATTAGAAATTAAAGAGGGAATGCAATCAAGGACCCTATTTTCATCAGCCTCTGCAGGTAAAGAATCCTCAATAAACAGATTAGAGTAGAACTGACAAGCCTCTCTAGAAAAAGCATGTTGAGTAGAGATCGAAATACCCTTAGAGTTAACAAGAGAAGAAATAAAACACTTATTTCGACGAGCTTGCATAGAATGATGGAAAAAAGCTGTATTCCTATCACCCTCTTGAAGCCAATCAATCCGAGCCTTTTGTTTCTAGAAAATCTCCTCACGAAGCTCCCACTCCTCCACCAATTTCAGAGCCTAGGATTTAGCATGCCCAAGAGCCTCTGAGAAACCCAAATCCTGAATCTGGCAGGTAATAATAGCAAGGCGATCCAATGCTTCCCTTTTCCTAGCCCGAAAATTACCAAAACACAACCTATTCCATCACTTAAGATGAAACTTCACAAATTGCAACTTCTTAACCAGGGAATACAAAGTAGTACCATACGCAAGGGTGCCATCCCGCCACCACTGAGCCACAAGATCACCCAAAGATGGATCACACAAC
The DNA here is from genome assembly GCA_007258455.2 of Sequoia sempervirens. NCBI lineage: Eukaryota > Viridiplantae > Streptophyta > Pinopsida > Cupressales > Cupressaceae > Sequoia > Sequoia sempervirens. The sequence continues at coordinate 260,484 of VDFB02264430.1, read as the reverse complement.
CACATAAGCTAGAATTTGAAAGGTCGATTCTTAGGATTTAGAAAAGCAGAAGTCAAAAACTTAATTGGCCAATGATCAGAGCCACACCAGTCAAGAATCTCAGAGCAAATGACCATGCTACCTCTAACCCAAGAGCAAGAAATAAGGAAATGGTCAAGCCGCTGGGCAATCGCTTCAGGCCCACTCTGTCTATTATTCCAAGTGAATAAGCCATTAGAGGGTTTTACATCCATCAGAGCAAGAGAGTCCACATTATTCCAAAACAGATCTGAAGTAGGACCAAGTCTAGGTAGCCCTCCCCTTTTCTCCTCCATTCTCAACACAGCATTGAAATCACTAGCTAAGATCCAAGGCAAAAAGGGAGCACAGGACCTAACATACTTGATATGAGCCCAAAGCTAGATCTTACCACAGATGTCAATTGGGGCATAAACATTACTAACCAAAATAGTCTCACCAGATTCCAAAACTGAAGCCACCACAGAAATAGCAGACATTCTTGAAATCCACCAATGAGGAACAACCTTATGAGGATCCCAAAAAAGAGCCAAACCCCCAGAGGTTCCCCTAGACCCAATACACTGACACTGGCATCAGGAGAATGAACAATAATCAAATATTGAATAGCCTTTTGACAAGAGGTGCTATTCAACCCCCTTGCATTCCATGAGAGAATAATCATGAGGAAGGTTGAGAGAAGTGGGCCTCAAGGGTCTTAATAGCACCAGATTCAACCAACAGATCCCCAGTAGATTTAAGCTTGTCTGCATCCTTCTTACGACCAGATTTCGAATAAATTTCAAAATGCCCCTTCTTGAGAGGGCATTGTAGCACCCCCAAAGCAGGAGATGATCCCTGACCTTTACCTGAAGAAAACATTGCCTTAGCTAAATCTGCTAATACAATATCATCCTCCACATCTGCAGAGGCCCTAGGAGGCTCCAACATCCCCTGCTCTAATGCCGGAGAGATATTCTGAACAACGATTGCTTGCTCCATCCCTGTATCCATCCCTACATCCATACCAGTGGCCCCAGAAGAAAGCTCAATAGGAATCCCTTCCTCCAAAGACTGATTGTCTAGGACCTCAAACCGATTGAAACCCTGATCACTCTGTCTATCCTTATAGGCCCGCTTTTGACACCTCCCTCTATTTCTCTGCTTAACAGGGATAAAGCCATCCTTATCAAGCCCGCCCTCAACCACATACGCCTTACCTTTATCCCCCTTCTCCACTGAAGGCCCAGAGGAAGGGGAAGAAGAAAATCGTGAAGCTTTAGGTGCCCGAGGACACTAGCGTTGAATGTCTCCATACTCATGACAAAAGCGGCAACAAAAAGGAAGGGACTCATAATCTAGCAGTTGAATCCACGAGGCAGAGCCCAAAAAAATTTCCAGAGGATCCGACAAAGGGTTATTTAAATCAATTTCAACACAAATGCGAGCATAAGAGAATACCTTTTTATCCAAAGTATTATGAGCAATGGCAGCTGGCTTCCCCAACAAGGCAGCAATCTGGTGCAAAATATCCTCCCTCCAAAACTCCAACGGCATCCATGGAAGACGAACCCACACAGGAACCCGTGTAGGAATATCCTCTATTGCATTGAAACCTACATGCCAGGGCTTAATGAACAAGCCAACATGATTGTAAAAGTACGGCCCTCCCTCAAAAACATGATTACGATCTGAGATGCACGAAAAATCAACCATGAAATAACCATTTGCAGCCACCAAAAGATCGAAATCACCTTCAACCTGTCAGGTCCGACGGATCCAAGACTCTAAAGCTGAGAGAGGGACACCAATACCCAAGAACTTACATATCAAAACATGTTGGCTCCAATAAGCTATGTCCTCCTGAACTGATTCATGAGAGATAACCAGAACAGGGTGATCTTGACTCCGCGGCAAGCATCTGTTTACTTTTTTGAGCTTAGAGCTCTCTCCCACAAAGGACGAATCCACCTTTTGTGCATGCATGGCTGCCGAAAAATTCTGAGATGGCTTTGGCCTAGCAAGCACCAAGCTTTTGGAGACCTCTGCCATACCTCCACACTGAAACCCAACACCTAACTCACACTGAAACTCCCACTCTGAACCCACACCGCTTCCACCTCCCACTTCCCTCACACCACACAGCCCCCAAACCCCCGCACCCAACACCTCACAACCCCCAATGCAGTAGAAACAAAGCCTCGGCCTATTACAGGCCACGGGCAACCAACAACAGCAGGGGATGCAAACGCATCAACAGCCTCCCTCGCACACCTTCCCTGGGATGTAATTCTAAATCATGAACTGCTAAGGATGTATATTTCTTTTTTGGTAATGCTCTTCTCCAGTTTAGAATCCAAATGGGTAACCAACAAATTTCAAACAGTATTATTTCTCAACCCAACTTGACTGATTCTGGATAGAAAATTAATCTAAATATGCATTATTTTTTGGTTTTGTATGTTTGGTGATCAATTAAACACTTGTCTGATTTGTGCTAGGTTGGACCATTAGAAAGGCAGTACACATTGGAAATTCTATGAATTAGAAACTTAGAAAAAATATCATTTGACACTAGAAAGTGGCTCTTATTACTAAATTGTTACTCTAATATTCTAAATTGTTATTAACCTCTTTATCAAAAATCCTATTAGAACTTAATAGCTATAGCATTGTTATACTGTGCTAATTCAATATAATATTTAATAGTTTTAAGATACATGCTTCACTTTAGTTGGTTTTTGTACTTGTTTTTTTGTCTTGCTCCAATTCAAAGCTAAGAGACAAATGAAATTTAAATGTTGTCCTTTTACTGCAATGATTAAATGATTTAAACAATTTTGAGTTCAATATATGCATTTTCAATCAACATGAATGTTTAAATTCCATTGCAAAATACTAAACCTGATGCTTCAATTTATTTTATGGCATTCTTCCAAATTCAATGATTGTTCAAATTCCATTGATTTTTGCAATATGAATGACAGTCTGATAATGTTGCAAATTGTTGCAATATGCATGATGGTTTGATAATTTTGCAGAGTTTATGTATTAGTTATGTTGGATTTGGTGACTCCCTCACTTGCAGACCTTCAGTGGTTGTAGCAAGTACTATTTGCCACTCATTAGTTATGATTGCAATACTATCAAATGCCAATTGGTTTAATAGGCCCAACACTAGGGTCAATGGTGGATATTGTATGTTTTGGTACTTATATTTTACCATATCTTGTTACAAATCTGTTACATTCTAACCCATAACTACTATTTACTTTTCCACTTTAATTTGAAATTCCTTTATCGAATGTCAAGTAAATGAGATGGAATTATGAAAATTTAATGGTTTAATGGTATGAAATTGATATAAAGAAGTATTAATAATGTGATGAAATGCAATGCAATAAAATGGCGAAGTATGTTTTTATGGTTGTCAATTGGTTGACAAGTTTGGATATTGTGCCTCCAATGGATGAGGGGAAGTATCACCCAAGAGAAGGAAGTGGTTAAAGAACTGAATCATAATATCATCTGAGCTTTTCAAGTTGAGCCTAGGACAGGTTTGAGGTGTCATACTTGTGTAGGTTGAACCTTGGTCATGTTTTGAGGTTGTTTAAACCTAAGTCAAGTTATAGGAAAGTTCCTTGTAGAAGCCTTTAGGGTGTTAGCATTTTTATTTTATCACAAAGCGAGTAAATAAATTTATATATTATAAGAATGATTAAGTTGATAATATTGTTTATTGATTCTAGAAATGATAATGTGAGTTTTTAAGTGCACCTTGGATGTTTAGTATGTTATATATATATATATATACAAATATAAATAAGGAGATACATGTGTTTATATAATTAGATATATGTACATACAGTAGGAAGGGATATACTCATACGTACCTCTACATAAAATCATATGGTATAAGTATATATGTATGTGGATTTGTCTAGACTTACGAGTGTGTACACATGTCTAATTACATAAATACAAACTATAATGTTGAGTGCAAGTAAATAATAATTGCAAATTATGCAAAGGATGATAAACGAAGTATTGGCGTTTAATTAATAAGACCATACATTTACACTGATCAATGTTGTAGAAGCATAATTTAAATAAGCCACAAGTTGGTTGTGCTTGTAATCATTTTTAATTAAAATAAAGATGTTTAATTGCTAATTTTTAGGGAGGTAAAGTTGATTAAAAGGTGGCAAGTTATGCTTGTTGTTGTGGTATAAATGTTACCATATTTTTCTCTAAATGTATAACATCATGTACCTAGAAAAAGGTAGGAATAATATGCTTGAGAATAGGGATTGGAAACAATTATAAATAAGGTGCCGACTTCCACTTTATTCTATTTTGACTCAGTCAATCTGTTGAAAGAATCTCTAATAGATATGAGATATTGTTCTCCTAAATTGGAGCTAAGAGGGCAACCATTATCCACTTAATAATAGCCTTCTTATGAGATCAAAAATTTATATAAATAAAGCTTTTAAAGGGTCGGCCCATTGCAAATCAGTTTTAACATGGAGCTAAGAACTTCTAGAGTCTGCAAATTGAATTCATTTGTTGTTGTGCTAAGGCATGGAGGAGGAAATTAAGGGTTGTTCCAAATGTTCTTTATTAAGAAAAAGTAAACCAACTCATTAATTGGGGCGCTAGTGGAGGAGAAGGTTGTTAAGTCTCTCTGCCTATATATTTTACTTGTTTTCTGTGTTTTGGGGTTACAAAAAAGAAGAATAGGGAGTTGTATTTGTTGTTTTATTGTTTTTAGTATTTGAAATCTGTGATTGAAGTTGTGCAAGCATTTAAGGAGGTTTGAAATCTTGTTTAAGGGTGGAAGGATAGAGATTAGAAGTTTAGAGGATTTAGCATAAAGGTTGAAGCGTGCACACAGTCCAATAGAAAGCGAATTTTGAAAGTGTTTACAGGCACGACAAATTTTTGATCAGATAATCAAGTTTATATTCTTGCTTAAAAAGTTAAGTCTGAAAGTCTCTGAATGTTTGAGCTTTTCTTGTTTGAAAATTTGAGAGATATGATGTGGTGTTTCTGGAAATGAGAATCTTGAAATTGAGCTATAAAGATTCTTTTCACTATTAGTTATTTATGAATAATAGGGGAGAGGGGCCCATAGTGGAGCACCCTAACTTCACATCTCTCAAAATATTATGTGGAAATTTCAAATCACTCCCAATTTTGTAAAATAGTTTATTTGGCAACTCATGTGCTTATATATTTCGTTTTAGGGCTACATCATCAAATATGATGCCACATCAACATGCTTTTT